>JAUYWV010147412.1:0-10269 GCA_032274565.1 Nematoplana nigrocapitula | reverse complement strand
CCATGCCTTGCGGCGGGGGGGGAGGGGGTGTGTGCTCGGGAGGTACAAATCTTTACTACTGACATGTGTAAAATTACAATTTGTATATTATTCTTGGAATGCCGCAGCTAACAAAATTTTCAACGCGAAACCATTACACTTAACTGAAAACTCGAAATGGGATTATAACCGTATAATAGGACGTATACTGCGCATTGTATACTAAGCGAAGTGTGATTACTAAAATTCAAAGCAGCAGAATCTGGAATCCGATATTGTTTATGATCTGATTTATAAATTACTGTCTGCTTTATTATTTGCTTTTGGGAGAAAACGAATGTAGCTGCGTGCAATTATTGGTAGTGTTTATATCAAAATGTAACTGTTAATTTTCATAATTAGAATATTGTCGGGAATGTGAGAATCATAAAGTTTAGTCGCTGCTTTAGCGTACATCGCAATAGTGGTCTTTCATAACTTGCTTGTTTTTTATTTATAGTGCACTAAAATATAACCAATAAAATATGTACGTAGCCTACCACCTATGCCGATATCTGTTCAACATTATTTTCAATTGTTATTTCTATATGTCTTATAACGTAATGCAAAAAGTTTGCCTTCTCCTAAATATATGCATGTACCGCTTTATACATGTTAAACATTTTTTCTATAGGAACCAGATGAGACTAACTTATTCGTCACAAAATGGAAACATAAAATAACTGATTCAATTAGAAAATTCCAATGTCTGAACAACATTGGACATTCGGTATAATCTGAATACGTAATACACAGTACTTGATAGAATTAAACGAATAAGACAATTTAGTTGAATTATCACTTGTAGCTTAATGTACCTTCTGATGATGAGTCAGTTAATCTGGTCGACGAGTATCGATCTATGGCCCTTTTGGTAAGATCGTGTAAAGTGGTATTCATTGTCTTTGATGCTATACCTCCACTGGGTTTGCGTGTGTCTAGTACCAAGCCTAACATAATCTTCTCTGCAGGCTCTCAGAGCCTCGTTGGGAAAAATGTCCTTTTCTTCTATTTCCACCAATTTCTTGCCGGACATTCTTGTTTGTTCTCTTATCCCTAGCAGTGTTCGGCGAGCCCGGCTTAAACAGACCTGGTTTCTGCTCCGCATGTATGACCAGTGTTCAATAATGTAGATATAGCTATTTTTGTAACTATCCTCTTCTGTCTTTAAAATTTAAGATTCGAGAAAGTTGAACTCATTCACATTTTCTATTGTCCGGCCACCAACGTCAAGTTGTCCATCTGTCTGCTTGCTTCTATGACATAATGAGACGAAATCATTTTCCGATATTATTATCTACATTTTAAATATGCAAGTGTCACTAGGCGAAAAAATTAAATATCATAGTTCAGCATTTCTGAAGTACAGAAAATGTATAACAGTAAATACGGAAATAAAAATTTAATAAATTCCCAAAACTCAATTATATAGTAGCATGTTTTATAAGGAACAAATCGTCATATTCCAACAGAACAGAAAACAAGGAATCGGTCCGTTGAGAGAAAGAAGCGTTCAATTATTATCGATTGCTTAATATTCCTCTCCCTCCTCCTCGCCTTCGCCTGCCTCCACGCTGTCGACGCCGACCTCTTCATAGTCTTTCTCCAGGGCAGCCAGATCCTCGCGAGCCTCGGAGAACTCGCCTTCCTCCATGCCCTCGCCGACGTACCAGTGGACGAAGGCGCGCTTGGCGTACATCAGATCGAACTTGTGATCCAGACGAGCCCACGCCTCGGCAATCGCAGTGGTGTTGCTCAACATGCACACAGCACGCTGCACCTTGGCCAAATCACCACCGGGCACCACAGTCGGCGGCTGGTAGTTGATGCCCACCTTGAATCCGGTGGGGCACCAGTCGACGAATTGGATGCTTCGCTTGGTCTTGATGGTCGCAATTGCAGCGTTGACGTCCTGTACAGAAGAAGACGTCATTATAGAAACTTGCGCTACCCGAACAATGAGCGGCTGTTTTCAGAACCTTACCTTGGGGACAACATCGCCACGATAGAGCATGCAACAGGCCATGTATTTGCCGTGACGTGGGTCACACTTCACCATCTGGTTGGCCGGCTCGAAGCAGGCGTTGGTGATCTCGGCCACGCTCAGCTGCTCGTGGTAAGCCTTGTCGGCAGAGATAACTGGTGTGTAGGTGACCAGTGGGAAGTGGATACGCGGATAGGGCACCAAATTGGTCTGGAACTCGTTCAGATCCACGTTGAGGGCACCATCGAAGCGCAGAGAAGCGGTGATGGACGAGACAATCTGGCTTATCAATCGATTCAGATTGGTATAGCCGGGACGTTCGATGCCCAAGTTTCGTCGGCAGATGTCATAGATGGCCTCGTTGTCCACCATCAAGGCACAGTCGAAGTGCTCAAAGGTCGTGTGGGTTGTCAGGACAGAGTTGTAGGGCTCCACAACGGCGGTGGAAATTTGAGGCGTTGGATAGACTGAGAACTCCAGCTTCGATTTCTTCTCATAGTCGACACTGAGTCGTTTCATGAACAGAGAAAAGAAACCGGAACCGATGCCTCCACCAAAAGAGTGGAAGGTGAGGAAGCCCCGAAGACCGGTGCACTATTTGGAGAGTTTCCGGATGCGATCCAGTACCAGATCGATGATATCCTTTCCGGTTGTGTAGTGACCCCGAGCGTAGTTGTTGGCAGCGTCCTCTTTGCCGGTGATGAGTTGTTCGGGGTGGAACAGCTGGCGGTAGGTCCCAGTACGAACCTCGTCTGAAATGGAAAATAGTAGATTGGCTGAGATTATCTGCTTCTACAGTATTTCAAAATTCAAAAATAAAAAATTAAACGCAACCTACCTACGACGGTGGGCTCGAGATCGACAAACACGGCTCTGGGTACGTGTTTCCCGGAGCCAGTCTCGCTGAAGAAGGTGCTGAAGGAGTCGTCTCCACCTCCGATCGTTTTGTCACTGGGCATCTGGCCATCAGGCTGGAGCCCGTGCTCCAGACAGTACAACTCCCAGCAGGCATTGCCGATCTGGACACCGGCTTGGCCGACATGAACACTGATACATTCGCGCTGAAATTCACGAAACCCCATGCCCCCCAGAAAACCAATTACCTTGAGATGAATTATCTACAATGTGCGACGACTTACCATACTGCTCACGGATTGAAGACAATATGAAGACGGTTGTTCACAGATTAGACAACGTGTCTGTCTTTCTTGACTATGACAACTGCATGGATTTATTAACGCCGGTTTTATGTAAACCAAAGTTGGTCCAGTTGATGCCTGAATGCAATTTAGTCGAGTTACATGCAGACGCGAGCTAGATCGAACCAGTTTGCTGTGGCCGTGCCTTGTTAATGTCACTCGAATTACACGCAGTTGATATCATTTATTATATGTAGTGATAAAATGTACGCTTTTGGGAAGTCCGGACGACTACACGGATGTGGTTGACATTTCAGTTTTTATATTATTAAGAATTGGACTATGTGAAATTGCAACTTCGCAGGTGGATCTCTGCGTTTAATCTCCTCACTTATCGAAGTCGACAGGATGTTCATAGTGTTTTTTTTTCACGGAAAAGTCACCAACTCGATGGATGCGTGATTCGCAGTATAGAGTTGAATTTGTGCCATAGCAAGATTGCACGTGGAGCAGAGCGCAACAAGGGGTACGGTCCAAGGGGGCTAACACCCACCCTCCAGGATAATGGCGCCCTTTTACTATATTGGTCCCCAGTTCCAGGACTGAACTCACAAAACTATACATATTTAAAAAAATTATACAAACTGCAAGTATACCCTTCAAAGTAATTCCCCTTGATGGCTTCCACGTCTGAAATATGGACCCTCTTAATGACCTTGAGCTCGACGATGCCCTAGCACACCTGCGTATGCCACATTCGAACACCTCTTGACACGCTCAACGTTGTCCTCAGTCCTGTTCGTTGAAGGCCTTCCACTACTGGAGTCGTCTTCCACGACTTCGCCTCCCTCTTTGAACCTATATTGTGCCACTCCGTGTAATTTGTTTCCTTTTCCCCGAGCTCATTGGGGTCATCAAGGGACCCACTTTCCAGATGTGGAAGCCATCAAAGGGCCTTTAAGACGGAGCTGCGAAGAATCCCAAGAGAATTCTTTCAGAAGTGCTTGGAGGCGTGTCTGATCAGGATGGAAAAGTACGTTAGACTCGAGGGGGATTACTTCAAAGGGGAAATTTGAAGTTTGTATAATGTTTTTCTGACCCCAATTCTGAGGTACATTTTTGACATAGCTTGTATTATGGAAAGAGGCACCATGAGTGAAAATGTCTTGTTTTATCTAGTGCAACTTTAATATCGAAAAGGGCGCCAAGGGTGAAATTCACTCGTTTTATCCAGTATAACTATATTATCGAAATGGGCGCTATGTCTGAACAAGCCTCGTTTTATCAAAAAACTACATTTTCGAAAGGTCTCCATGAGAAAAATGTCTTGTTTTATCTAGTATAATTTTATTATCAAAAAGGGTGCCGTGCATAAAATTACCTTATTTTATCTAGTACAACTTTATTATCGAATAGGCGACCTGAGTGAAATTGTCTTGTTTTATCTAGTACAACTTTATTATCGAAATAGGCGACCTGAGTGAAATTGTCTTGTTTTATCTAGTATAACTTTATCATCGAAATAGGCGACCTGAGTGAAATTGTCTTGTTTTATCTAGTATAACTTTATCATCGAAATAGACGACGTGAGTGAAATTGTATTGTTTTATCTAGTATAACTTTATTATTGAAATAGGCGACCTGAGTGAAATTGTCTTGTTTTATCTAGTATAACTTTATCAACGAAATAGGCGACCTGAGTGAAATTGTCTTGTTTTCTATAGTATAACTTTATTACCAAAATAGGCGACAGTTTAGACAAATAGGCGCTAAAATCTCTGAGGGGGGCGGACCTCTGGGCCCCCTCCCTGGTTTCGCCACTGCGTCATGAGAGGAATTACGGTGGAAACCACCTTGTACTCCTTAACAGAATATTGGAGTTCGCCAAATATAGCTCCCCATTTTTTAAGACAACTATAAGCATCGGATCAGCATTTATACTTAATGACACTTCGACTTATTGCGAAATCTAGTTGGTTGGCAGAGTAGTGCACCTCAAATCCTAACTAAGTTTTCAGCGCATCGTATTTTAAGACTTTATTTGAGTCCTCCAAATCTTTTCTATAGGTAAACAACTGCAAATTCTTCTTACAGCACATCGCCCTAATTCTTCATGCGAAACAACTTTGGATCGTCTGGGATATTCTTTTTATAATGCTTGAGGTTAGTATCGCTCAAACAGATCATGAGTACACATTCAATCGAAAACACTTTTTGTGCGAAAGTAAATATCGACCCTTAAATCAACAAAATTCTCTCAAAAATTAAGGTGACTAAATAGTTACGTATTTATCAAAACCATGTAAAGTACGTTTAATAATATACCACCTCATTTTAATCTGAGAGTTTTAAAATTAAATTTATATTATTTTTCTGCCATTCAGAGCGCAAAATATTTCTTAGTTGAAGGTTGCAGGTATCTGATTGAATGCAGATAGAAAGTCAATCGAAAACTCGACCTCTAGATGATAACGGTTATCATCAGTCTCTTATAATATCTATAAAAGACCAGAATGGCAAGCAATAAGTCAATTTACTCGGCAGATACTCTACCGGATCACACAGTCTACAAATCGCTCAAATGTCAAACACCAAGTTTCGGAAAGCGCCTCAAGAGGTGACTCGAACAAATCAAAGAGGTAACTTTTATTTCTGAGTATATCCAAGGTTTGGTTACGTACAGAAACATGCAAAAGAAGATCAAAGAGCAAATCGCTCTTGCTTCACGTGGTTTAATGAATACCAAAATCTGTCAAGTCAGGAACAAAAATCCGGCATTAGCAAATCTGAATATCGTAATGAATGTGGGGGGAAAACGCATTTTGCGATTCGTTGACCCAGCGCATAGCGCCTGCAGTAATGGAACGATCCGACCATATCAGCTATACATCGATATTGTCGAGAGGATCCCGCTTTGTGCAAACGGGTGAAGCAGCAAAGAAGGTGAAAAAATACGCCTGGTCAAGGTACTTATATTGAACGAAATAGGATGGGAGGCCAAAATGTTAACAAAAAAATATCAAACTAAGAATGAACGCAAATCAAACAGGCCTCCGACATCACGATCCGCAACCACTGCACAACAAGGTTTGCCTAATACAAACCACCAGGATAACTTACAACAACTGCTCGCCGACTGTACGAGACAGTTCGACAACTTTAAACTTGAATGATTGTGTACAACTGAAGACAATATCGTATGCAGTTTGTACAGATTTATGGCTTATGTACATGTTACAAAAACTTTGAGTTTCCAAATACGTATATCCATATAGAGTAGAAATATATACTCTATGCGTACTGTATATCTACAATACATTATAAAACTTCTCAATATATTCTACAATGCAGAGTACTATACGTTGAAATTTGAAGCAGTTCATTTTTTATATCCGTTGCTTTACATAGTTTCTGAGCTGAAATGTCTACACATCAGACGTGATTCTCATGTTTTTCGCTCAAATAAATGGAAATATAGTGCGGGGAGACTGTCTAATTTTTTAATTGCGGAAAGCAGTCACTTTCTTGCTTTGTTGCTTTTTTAAAGCAGCATCCCAGTTCGCGTGTTATTCCTATATACAGTACCGGTATATCGTTTGTATAAAGTATTAACAATAGGCTCGTACATATTGCTAAATACTGACAGTAGTCAGAGAAAGACGGTTTGAATTTTATTTCTGGTTGTTGTTTTCTCTGTCTGGTCTCAATCGATTCTATTCACGATAGACACTTCTAGGCGATCTTTGGCGAATATTTAAACACTACACCCAGTTATAGACCATAGTCTGTGACCTACAGTATCTCATATCCGAGCCATTCTTCTCAATAGATTTAATAAACAGTTGCAAATCTCTTTGCCATTGGTGTTTCTACAAAAGTTGTCTCTGTGACCTCTTATAGTGCAATTCCTTTGCTGTCCACGTAATTCGAATCATTTAAAAGTAGTGAAAAAATGACGGCGATGATAATTTCTTGAGTTTGTAGTACTGCTGATGATGGGAAAATAATCCCGAAACATGTCCGAATAAGTTATGCTTAAGTTTTTTCTTTGCTCTGTTATTTATCTTCAAACTCAAGAAATTTAAAAGTAGACTTTAGAATATCTCGATCCTACATTTCATAAGAAAAGAAATTCTACAGTCAGTCTTTCGTCAATCGATGACTGGTATCCTCAGAAGCATGCATAGGCACATTCATTCTGACCATCGAGGTCAAAACTCCCGCGACCTCGCAGACCTCCCTAAACTGTCCGGGATCCGCCTCCTCTCGGACTCTTAGTCCCTGCTCCGTCGTATTGTTGTCTCCAGACAACGAAGGATCTGGCAACCATTCATAGGCAGTAAGTAGACCTTCAGCGGGTCCCCGGCCACTGCTCGACTGCTGGGAATGAGGCCACCGACTTGGCCGCCCGTGCCGGAACCTCCCACCCACAAGCAGTGGAAACTAACCACCAGTCCGCGCGAGCAGCGATCTTACAAGCTGCTCTAGAAATCCTCTCCAGTGCCTACTTAGAGGACCCTCACTGTGCCACACACCGCTCCTACCTCCCCGCCTCTGCCCACCTGTCCCGCGTCGACGTCATTGCACTGAAGCAGTTGCGCACTGGCCACACACCCCTGCTCAACTCTTACCTCTTCCGGATTGGGAAATCGGATTTTCCCTCATGCTCTTTCTGCATGGAGGCCCCTGAAGACCTCTTTCTTTTTTGACCAGTTCACACCAACGCCCGGATTCTCTTCCTGTGAGATACTGTCGGACGGATCCCGCACTCTTCCTTACCTGAGGGAGATCGGGGTGTTGACGCGGCCAGCGACCAGGAATAATAATAAGAAGAAGGTCAAATGATATAGTCACAAGAATGATGATTTCTAAGGTCAAGTCAAGTATCTTGCCAATTTTTATTTTAAATGGCTCGTCAATCAGAATAGGTAAAATAGAGTTTTATGAATTTTCAGAAGTGTCATGTCTGCAATAAGATGGTGTTCACAACATATGGGCAATAGATTTAGTTTTCTGTCATAGTTATTTAGTTTAGGCAACTGAAGATAGGTCAGGTTAGGTCATTTCTGATAAATAAAAGAAACCATTACGCAGAACATCTCTGAGGCCTTATTATTTTTTATATTTTCACAAACGCGATACTGTTAGCTTAAATATACACTGAAAAAAACCTTCAATTACACAATTGAAAATCAAGTAAAAAAGAAACAGTCAGTCTTTGATCACTTCGAGGCACCAATTGGATCGATCGAGTAGAGAGCGTACGATAGTCAGTCCGGGAACGAATCTGACAATAAGACTGTCCAATTCCCCCCGACGGAACACGTGATAGTACCGATAGAGTGGATCTGGCGACATGTTGGAACTAGTTTCCGGACAACTGTGCAACCTGCACAGGCACGCCGATTTGGATTGGGATGAGGGAAGACTGTCTGTTGTCGCGGCTTGGGGAGACGCCAGATGGGGACAGCTGGACTGAGGAAATTGGCGCACTCTGAATTCGGGAAATTCCGGATGTGCGCAACCGTTCGACTTCCCATTGACGCCATTCAGCCCGAGGAACGTGTGAGGAAGGTCTTCTAGCACAGTGACGATACCTTTAAGAAATTTACTGAAGGACATCTGACCGTTTGAAGTTTCGGAAGACACTCCTCTTGACTGGCGGGGTGGCAGAGACGTCGTTGACGACGAAAGATAATCTACAAAGATTGTATAGTATATTATAGAAGTCATCCCACCGATATACATACATGCATACGTCAATTCGTACAACTTTATATTACAAACGCCTCTTTCTTAACACAGCCTCTTCCCGATAGGTAGATTTGTGTTACTATGCATCTGTGATCCAACATCATCTACCAAAATACTTGCTCCGTGAACAGGAATTGGCCTTATATTGAGTTGTAACAGGAAAGGCCATTCATTTTCTCATTTAAAAACAGTCTCTCTTCAATCTATTATCAGAGATTGAACAGGCCGAACATATTCCTGTCAATCGGTAAGGTTGAACTGATTCCGGTAAACCGGTAGGGGCAAAGAAATTCCGGCCAACCGGTCGGGCCGAAACAGATTCCGGTAAACCGGTAGGGCTGAAAAGATGCCTGTCAACCAGTGGGCTTAGCCCCTTGTCGATATACCAATTGACCGGCGGTAGATTGCTTCCATGCAGCCGCCTTCTCATGGCGGAGGTGTCCTACTCCAGCAGGCAAAGTACTGCATTCCCTGAGACCTCCGCAACGGTTTCTCTCCCTCTTCTCCTCTATCTCGCTCTCTTTTGTCTGTCTTCTCTCTCTTCAACCGGATGAGCAGCTTACCTTTGCATAATAAATCTTTTACTAAAACAGTTAACAGGAACGCCAAGTATAGTGAGCCATGCGTTATTACAGCCGTTCCCAGGCAAAAGTATCACTAAAAATGGTTTGTCATTTATTAGTAACACTTTTGCCTTTCGAAAGTAGCACTTGACGATTTTTGCACAGCTGTGGCTATTTGTTTTGCCATCAATAGTAGCATCACCAAGTTTGCAATTAAAATTAGCACTTATATGGAGCACGTCAATAGGAGCATTATGTTGTATTTTGCCAACAAATAAAATCTACATACAGTATTACCTAATACGTACAATGAAATACAACAACGGTATTCTACTATTGCGGGACTTTGCCACAGTTGCATCATTTTGTTGTTAATGGGATGCATCTGGCAATTGTTCCAGATTAAAATAGTTGATACAGTAAGATCAGTCCCCATTTAATCTGTGCGGCAAACTGGGCAACGGTAGTTCTGTATCGATGCATGTTTGGCAGAAACAATGGCCACTTACAGTTAATCGAGGAGCTACAATAGTATTCATACAAATAGAGCACTCGAGTAGTTTTTGCGTTGCAGTCCGAACAGCAGCCATACATTGTTGGTAACCTTGATAACCAATTAGGTAATATTAAATGATGTTTTGCAGGTGCTCTATGGCCGTCCTTAGCGCTGTGATGATAGCAGTTTGACATGTTACATTGCCATGGAGTATTTAAAACATCTTTGAGATTGTGATGGAGTGGGTTCGTAAATACCTGCAGAGTCTAACCCTCACCTCACTTGATCACCTTCTCTTGGGGACAATCGTGAAAC
>JAUYWV010147401.1:0-10269 GCA_032274565.1 Nematoplana nigrocapitula | reverse complement strand
AGAGAGAGAGAGAGAGAGAGAGAGAGAGAGAGAGAGAGAGAGAGAGAGAGAGAGAGAGAGAGAGAGAGAGAGAGAATATTTCATTTGTCAGGCCAGGGAATTATAAAAACACTCGGAGCTGTTTCTTTTTAAGTGTTATTGAACTCACTAGATTCAAAGCTATTCACAGTGAAACATCTTAACCAAATTTTAAAAAGCATTAATAATTAATAGGTTATCTTTATTCCATAGAATTATATAGTTTATTTTCTTTCATTAATTTGCATATTGTCATTTTTGCATTGTGTTTCGTTGCATTACGCTCAATTTAATATTCGCCCAATAATGAAGGCGCTATTATTTGTTTTTGTCCGTAGTAAAAGTATCGTGATTAATGCTTGTGTTGAATTGAAAGATGTCAACGGAAAACGGAAGAGGATGACATATAGGGGTTTATTTGAATTGGTAAATCATACATATAGAACTTATCGAAGAGCCATCCCTATCTTGGGAAAGATCAGAAGCAAATTTAATGGAATTTTGCAGATTATTCCCACAAGATTTCGCGAGAATTTTCCCAGGAGCGTTATTCAGCCGCTCTTCCCAGTTGCATATATTTCAAAGGATAACTGTTGAACTAATTTTTCATTCATTAACATATATAAAAACTATATAGATGAAATACTGTACAAATTCCTTTTGTGATCTCTCACCAAATAGTGGTCTATTGGAAGTAGTAGTAAATCCGTCAGAATAGGACAGTTAAGATTTAGGTTGAACCAACAATTTCCTTGTATATACTGTATACGTGCTCCTTTTCACCTTGTATTCATTCAGACAGTTTATTTTTTCACTCAGATAGTATAAATTATTATTAATTTATTATGTGCTAAATGAAAAAAATCATCTCAGCACAAAGGAGAAAAACAAAAACACAACAAAGCAACAAAAATATAGATACAGTGAAGCTCTGTTAATCAGGAAACCTCGCAATCCGGACAAATTCCTCTGGGAACGGATTACAGCAATGCATTTTTTCTTCATAATCCGGATAAAATAATATCGAGAACAAATGGTCCAGTTTTCAAAAGAGCCTGATTTATTAATCGGGACGGGGAACCAGCCGCGATCACAGCGTTTCTTTTTAATACATTTGGAGAACTTGCTACCTGGAGGCTGCCTATGAGGAGGACGATGATGAGCCACGGAAAGACGTCACCACGACCGAGGCAAGGAAGCATGTCGGTCGAGTCAACTGGAAAATCTTAATGGATACACTCAAACTTATCGAGATAGACTGGAAAGACATAGAAGACTTATCCAAGATCTATATATGAATCAAAATGCTACCATCAGGATAAAAAATGAAGAATCAGAACCAGCAGTGATTGGGCAAGGAGTACGACAAGTATGTCTTCTCTCACTACTGTTGTTCTCAATATATACAGAGAGAATGATGATTGAAACACTGGATCATATATAGAAGAAGGAATAAAAGTAGTGGGTGAACTAATCAAAGATATCAGATTCGTATATGATCAATCATTAACTGCAGGTACAAAAAAGGGATCACAAACACTATTAGACAACCTGAATAGCACAGCTGCAAAATACAATATGAAAATAAATATAAAGAAAACAAAAATAATGCGGATCTCGGAATCGGGAAATGGTACTATAACCATGAAATTAGACAATAAAGAATTATAACAAGTGATATAAGCTTCAAATACATAGGTGCAATTATCACATCGGACGGTAGATGTCTTGAGGAAATAAGAACAAGAATTGCTATGGCTAAGCAAGCCTTTATCAAACGAAGAGAATTGTTCACCAAAAGGTTAAACATAGAAACAAAGAAGAAAATTGTCAAATCAACAATATGGAGTGTAGCCCTGTATGGATCAGAAACATGGACACTCCAAGAAAGTGATATGAAAAAGATAGAAGCATTCGAAACGTATATATGGAGACGAATGCAGAATATATCGTGGCAGGATCGGAAAACCAACGAAGAAGTATTAGAAGAGATAAAAGAAAGACGTAATTTACTTCGGACTATATTGAAACGGGAAAAAAACTGGATAGGTCACATCTTAAGAAAATATAATATATGTGAAAATAATCATAGAAGGACGATTTCGTGGAAAATGTGGACGAGGAATGTGAAGAAAAGGCATGTTAGCAAATTAAAATACAGATTCATATAAGAATCTAAAACAAAAAGCAGAAAATATAACGGAGTGGAGAAAATGGATGCCATAAAACGTGATACTGCTTGACAAAGCAGAACACTCGATAGATAGATAGATTCATGATGCTATTTGGTTTGAGGGAGGCTTTTCGGTGTTGTAAATTAAACAGTATGGACAACATACATTCTGTTAGAAATTGTTTTAAGTGTTCTTCGCTAATATACCGATATATACAGTCTAGCGAGTATTTAAATAATTTGGGATGTCTAGTTTAAGTGCCGAATTTACACTGGCAAATACGACACAAACTTAAAGAGAGCCCAACAGAAGTTTAGCAAAAAATTCCTATCGTTATTTGTATTCCTTCATACGGAAATAAATTGCAAATTATACATGTTCAACTATAATATAAGTGCAACAATATACAGCCGGTCTTACGTGTAGGGAAGTGTAATCCATGATCGGTGACAGATTATTTGAAAAAAATCCAGAGACTTCATTCCACCGATTCCGGTGAATTAAAGGTAGTCGTTAATTGAGGGGCCGAGTCGGTCGCAGACCAAAGCAGCAATTTAAACTGTGAGACAGTGGAGGGGCAAGAAAATGAGGGGAAATCTTCAACACAGACACGTTGAGGGTGTGTGTAAAATGAAGCGAGACAGTCACGTCAGACCCGATTATATGTATGTTCATCAAATTTTCTACTCCCTCTCCAGCTTTCCAGCGTGTGTGTACTGTATGTGTTGGTGTGCGCGCCGTGCGGTGACTCCAGAAGAGTCAGTGCGTGTCCACTTTTTCACTCTGTATGTGCAGAGATGCGTGTGACTCTCTCTGGCACACCTTCGAAGAATTGCCCCCTTTGAAGCCACCTGTGACTGGATGAATGATCACTAAGATCAGTGAAAGCTGGCTCTTCTCTCCGACACCAGGGTCCCCATCCCTTCCGGCGAGTATACTATTTTTAGATCAGGCTTGCGGGTGAAGAAGTGTGCTGCCTATCATCGGACGCACGCAGGCCGATGATGGGGAGACACCGTTGAACACGACATACGTACTACAACTGTTTCATTGACGCTGCTGCGCTGATTAGAAGGCGAGAAAGGTAAGTTTGTAGATGCCATCCATCCTTAACTAGCATCACCGATCGGTTAATCAACCGGTACGCCACGGTGAAGTCAGCTGAGTTTTGGTAAAGGGCGGAATGCCGGGAGCCTCATTCAACTAACTTTCATATTCACTGAATAAATGGATGTGGGAAATAACGACACATATGATAGGTAACACTACAATGACGCATTGTGTCAAGAGATGCGTTCATTATATTGAACTTGTCAGACTGATAGTCACCTCAGTGGCGGATTACCATATAAGCTTAAGCCCACAGGCCCGGGCTCTTCAGAGGGCCGCAATTTTGAGTTTAGAAAAAAATGTAGCGTTTTCAGATTTATATACAGGGCCCAGTGGCGGACTTACGTGCCAAACCGTACTGCTATAGGGCCTGCCTCCTCTTCTTCATAAAATATTCTCCACTCCTCTGCAAGCGAGTCGTCGAATATCAAGCTGTTCAAGGCCCGTGTTGAGCCAGTGCTTTTTTTACGGTCTCGAAGCAGTCGCTCTGACCGTGACGCGCTTCACACGGCTCAATCAGAAACACAGAGCGCTGGCCCGATTCGCCCTCGACATCCATTTTCACGACATCATCACCAACCAATCCCTCAAGAACAAGGGGATAGAAGACGCCTCCACTGTGCTTTCAAGGCGAAGAAAATGACTTCGCATGCGTGCCTCCCCGGACTCTGCCCTCGCCATCGTATTTAATAACCCCCCGACTGAGATATTACGCCGAGGAAGGACAAATCTTGTAACGTTGAGAGAAGCTTTTATTGACTGATCCAATTACTTTATTTTACTCACCTTTTTTGGTTACCTTTCTTTATTTTCTTTATTGAGAATAAAAGTATTTTTTCGTTAGGTAACTTCAGTGCTTGGCCGTCTTTCTCTACTGTTTCTCTTCCCCCATCTTTCCTAGGACCTTGCCGACTTTCGCTGTGCTTGTTTGCTATCCAGTTCACTTGTAACGAAATGTTTCCAGCCCTCTTTCTCCGCTTTTCTGATTGCGTCTTTCACTTCGTTTCGTTCTTTGTTGTGATTCATTCTTCTTTGTTTTCTTCGTTTTCGTGAGCTCTTTTTCTTGCGATTGTTATTTTCTTGATCTTATCCTGAACTTCTGTGCTTTCAATGCATGGTATTGGGTCTTTCCTGCATCCCCTTGGTACGGACACTTTTGCCACCGTTAGCACAATCTCTTTGAATGTTTTCCACAGCTTGTTGACTTCCGCGCCCGCTTCGATGTTTCCGGCCTGGAATATTTGTTCCCTTATTTCCGTATATTTTTGCCAGTCAGCTTTCTTTCATGCCCATTTTGTTTTTCTGAATCTTCGCGGCCTCGAGCCATCCAGTCTCATATTGATGATCATCGGCAAGTGGTCACTTCCAGCGTCCTCCGCGATGCTCCATTCACATTTTGTGTGTAAGGTGTTACTTGTGATTGCTACACCCGGAGCCGATTTCCCTCCATTTCTATAGTTGTTATGCGTTGTTTGACCAGGCTTCGTACCTGGCTAAGATGCACGATTTCTTTAATAATCCTGTTGTCTATCAACCGGTTGCTACTAATCATCTTTCCAAGATGCAATCTTCTTTCAACCGCGGTCTTAAAAATATTATGTCCAAATGTCCTGCTTCTAAAACGTATATTTATGCTTTTAAGTCAGTGTTGCCTTCCCTTCCTTATGCCTATGGTCTTCCAAAAAATTCTTAAGGATAATTGCCCGTTTCGCCCTATCATCGCCTGTTGTAATTCCCCTGCCTATAAATTATCTAAATCTTTTGCTGCTTTATTATTCTCATCGCTTAGTATAGTTTATCGGATTCCCATCTAAAACATAGCGGTGGTTTGTTAGATAGATTATATCTTATCTGGATTTTCATGCTGAGGATAGGTTTATTTCATTCGACGCTATTTCTGTATTTACCAATATTCCTTTAGACACCACCATCGATTTTCTGAGTCGTAAACTAGATTCCAGTAGTCTGAATCTTCCTTTTAGTCTGTATTGCTCTATGTTTTTTTTCTTTTCACCCTGTTACATCAACTAATAGACACACGGAAAAATGTGCCAAAAATCGTGCTCTGTATTTTGTAAGACTACCAGTAGAAAATGTGCCAAATATCGTGCTTTTCAATCTGTAAAACTACCAGTAGAAAATGTGCCAAATATCGTGTTTTTCAATCTGTAAGACCACCTAGAAAAAATGTGCCAAAAAATCGTGCTCTGCATTTTGTAGCGAGACCACACTCTATGTAGAAAATTGGCGAAAAATTCGGATGATTTTTTTAAGGCACGCTCGAACACATACGTACGAATTTACGAATACTGCAGGTACGAATTTACGAATACAGCAGATACATTCAAATATTTACGGTGGCGTTTCGCGTACATCTAATAAGGGGCGTCCTCCCCCGAATTTTAAGATAGTTTTTATATGGAATAAAAGGGAGGGTTTGTAGTGCTGTGCTCTCGCTCGTCCACAGCGTTCGTCCCCCCACTCAAAATTCAGGGGAGGACGCCCCTTATTAGATATATATACCATTAGCAAGAAATATCAACTTTATGATTGTACTAAAAAAATTTTCGTTATACCTTTGTTCAGTGGCTCATCTGAACATTGCTCATTTTTGCTGTCTGAACTTTCACAGTTCAGATCTTCATTTTCAATCTGAAAATAATGTTCATTGATCGACATGTATACATGTATAAACATATAAAGCAGAAAACTGTATCTGTTCTCTAGAGAGCAATAAAAGCTGCATCGAAATTATGTTAAAATTTACAACCAGCCATTGGGAAAATATTAATCACTCATGTTTTGAAAGGTTTGCTATCTTTATATCCTCCAAGTCCCAAAAACTGTAAAAGTAACAGTGATATATCATTCAACTTGCAAAACATATTGACTTCAAACTGTTAACTACAGTATATTTGTAAAATTTTAAATTGTATTCTATCTCTTAGATTATGAGTGTTAACTCTATAACGTGACATGTCGTAAGTGATAAAAGCGACGATCGTGTCGTCCTGACCACCTACAAGGACCAAGGACAGTCGCTGAATGTAAATGTCATAAATGTGGAGTCTCTCTGACTTTCACAAGACCAGTTCTATATTGTCTACTTACGTGTGAAAACTGACACCAACTTGTGCATAAAAGCACCATGAGTAAGAACAACTAATGTTATGCATTGCAATTATAAGAAGGTGACTTCTGCTGAAATGATTCATTCAACTAATAAGGTGAAATGAATGTTTGTGATTTGATTATAAAACTTTCGCGTATTTTATTTTAACTTTTTTGCATTTGATTATCAGTATACTATTTAAATTAGTATTGGTGATGAGTTATTATTTCGAAAAGGCTATAAACCAAGACATATAGTAATACAGTGATTTTAAAATTACCAATTCTAATTAAACAGAAGAACTTTTTATTGAAAGTTCTTAGAAGTGTTTAACATTTTGATCTGATAAATCTACTATGATTAATGTAAATTAACAGTTTCTAAAAACCATAAAGTTTCCATATTATGCATGGACAACCAAAAATAAAAAAGCCAAGTAAAATCAAAGCACTGAATTCTATGTCATTATATTTAAAAAGAAATAAACTTTTACCTTATTTTGAAAGTGCATGTCAGCAATGTTATAGTGGATAACTTCATCATACTAAAAAATAAATAAAGCTATTCAGAAACTACTTACTATATAAATAAATATTAATACTATTACAAATCTAATCTCAACTATAGGTATAACTACAAAACAATGTTAAAGGTAGGTATATTCTATATTTGGGTCATATTCCATAGCTTCTATACGTGTAAAAGATGAAAGTATTATTCAAAATAGACCAAATTATTAATGGTATACCATAAGAAACTAAATAATAATTTGAGTACTGACTGTACATCTGCTTAAGATAAAGACTAAAGCCTATTTATGTTTTCAATATTAAATATATTTGTATAGGATAATTTTATGTCAAAAGTAAAAACTTCAGTAATTATGAACTAATAACTTTTTATTATACACTTTTGCTCATAAACGTCCTAATTTTCCTTTCTATTAAAACAATAATTTGCAAATCTTTCAATTTAAATTAAATATCAGAAAAGTATAAAATAACATTAAATTAAAATTCTGTTACTCCTTGAAATAGAGACCACCATTTTGGATAGTTCTGAGCCATCTGTCAGCCAACTGTTCGATTCCTCGGCGGTACCATTCTTTAGGCTTGGAAGAGAAAAGGTCTTTGCACCAAGATTCCACATCCTCCATTTTCTCAAACTGTCTTCCACGCAGGTAATGAGACATTGACCGGAACAGGTGGTAATCCGAAGGAGCAAGGTCAGGAGTGTAAGTTGGATGAGGGAAAACTTCAATGCCAGAGAGCTCTTAGATTTTTTCCTTCGTTTTATCCGCAGTATGTGGCGTGGTGTTATCATCCTGTAATAATGCTCGCTTTTAGTTGATAACAGCCAGATAGCGGGTGCGTAAAACCTCATATATGCATGACAACTGTTCAGAATAAAGGACAACGTTTATAACCCGACCACTTAGCACCATCTCGAAAGGCAGTACACCAACAAAATACCACCAAACGCACAACATAAACTTAACGTCATGTTGTTTTCGACAAACAAAGGTTTTGCTGCCTGGCTCGGGTGCAACAGTTGTCTTTTTTTGTTAGGATTGTGCATGTATATCCACTTTTCATCATCTGTAACAATTTGACTCTCATTTGAGCTTGGGAATTAGTCAGATCATGAGGGACATCTCTCAGTGAGCTCTCTATACTTTGCATCAAGCTGGTGGAGGTGGCGAACGATGGCCGATTGGGAAAGTTCAAGCTCTCTCGACAACATGAGCATACTCGCTTAAGGCTGTTGGTCCATTGCTTCACACTGATCTGCTCGACCCAGGACAGTGGCCCGCCCGCAGCTGTCCTCATCTATGAGACCTGTGTCACCCGAGTTGAAGCGCCGAAATCACCACAGTGCTGTGTTTTCATTCTCCACATAGTCATCTTCAATTTCGGTGATCTCACGGGCAGCAGCTGTTGCACTCACCCCTTTCTCCAATAGTGTCTCAAAAGACAAGAAGAGCAATTTTATCGTCACACATAATTACACATTGCTGGGCGTCGAGAATGAAGTATAGCTCGGTTTACTGTTGGTTTCATGAAGGCATTGAAATCACTATATTCAAACCTTCAAAATTCAAATGTAAATATATGTGATTGGCTACTGGTCTTCATCAATAAAATTTGAATCGGAAAACGTTAATAACTTTTGAATCAGTCTAATACAAAATCTAATGAAAATAAGTAAAAATTCAAGTATTTTCAGATCTGAAAAGACAAATATGCAAAGCAGTAAAATTGATTTAGTTTGATATGAAAGATAGATAGTTTTGGAAAGAAAATTGCAAAAGAATATTAGAATGAAATTTGACTTTACCTAGAAAAGAGTATTATGATAGATGCAAATGTATGAAAGATACAAGAATGACATAACATATAGATGACAATGTTAAAGCATTTTGTTAACCTTCATAAATATTTGAGAGCAAAATTACAATTAAAAGAAAAACTGGCTTTCACTGCAAGTCAATCCAAAACAACCACAATCGAAAATTAAATTACAGTATATTTTACAAACTTTTGATTCTACATGATATATGAATATGACACTAAGTGCAGTTGGAAGCTTGTAAAATACACAATATTTTTATGTTTGGGTTAATTTCAGAGCATATCTGAGCTGGTTACTAAATAGTTGATATTAAAAAGTTTATTGAAAATAACTACATATATAACATTATACAAAATATATGCAAACCATAGATGACTGTGGAAATATGCTCTTTGACAGCTTTTGCTTAAATGGACACATATTAGCATTTTATTTTTCTTTACACCTGCATACTACTGTTGTTTATATATTGAATAAAATAGTTATGATATATGTACTGTAGTATGGTACTTCCTATGTGCCACAATCTAATTTTGATAATTAGAGTGAAAGAGTTTAAAAGTTATTATAGGAAAAATAATTCATAGGGAGAAGTAGTGATTCAAAAGCTAAAATGGATGTTTGTGATACCATTAGCAAATGACTATTTAAAGTAGATTCCATTGCAAATGATGTCAAAAGTGGCATTATAAAAGAAATATTATATGTAGTGAAAATATATTACAAAAAGCTATAAATTATAAAATTAATGAGAACTATGAAAAACAGATAGAAATTAAATATAGAATAAAAAAATTAACAGATTTCTCATAATGACAAATAATTATCATTATTGTAGTAATATGATAAAATAGCTATAGGAAATATATTACAGGGGAAAACAAGATGTTGATTCAATGAATTAGCTATGGTCTTGTGAATAAAAGGCAAAATATATGGTAAATATAAAAGGCAAGGTTTTTATCGGTAAATCAAAGTCTAGTGCAAGTATTTTGGCATAGTTGGTAGAATAATAACATTTTTTAGTGTTTTTTCCATAATATGAACTTAAGTGGTCTCTTTCTAGTTACTTTAAAAAATAATTACTAATTATTTTATTCTTATTTTTAATAAAATTATTTATGTACATTTTTAGCTAATCTTTAAAAATATATGACCAAAAAACTACATATGACAAATGATAAATTTTATATTAGTTGTTATTTTGTTTTCTTATTGGTTTATTATTAGAAATCATATTTGCCTTTTATATAATACTAATTATATAATATTTAAAAATATGTACTACTATGTCTATGGATCAAATATAGTATCTTAGAAATTATAAATAAGTTATTATTTTTATTAATGATATAATCACTAATTATTTTATTCTTATTTTTAATAAAGTTTTTTATGTACATTTCTAGCTAATATTTAAAAATAGATGACCAAAAAACTACATATGACAAATGATAAATTTTATATTAGTTGTTATTTTGTTTTCTTATTGGTTTATTATTA
>JAUYWV010147390.1:0-10269 GCA_032274565.1 Nematoplana nigrocapitula | reverse complement strand
AAATTGGTTGTATGCATCGTGTGTGCGAATCCATCGTGTCCTGCACACATCGATTAGCTTCAATTTCCTATTCTCACTAGCCTCTTTAACAATTACACTTTCAAGCAAACATTGGTATTTCGGAGAATTTTTGATGAAATAAGCCATTTCTGTTATACTGTTGTTAAAAAATGTAATATTAAGTGAAGGGGCGTTAGTGCATCCAAAAAGGGGCGTCACTAGCAGTGAGGCAGGGAGGGGGCATCAGCCCCCTTCGACCCCCCTTGGGTGCGCCACTGTACTACAGTCGTCATTGCGTCTATTTTAGGCCTACCCGAAAGTTGGCACTGGTTAGCTAGCATAGTGTTGTGAAATCCATTTTATTCACCTCAGCTAGCTAGCTTCACGCCGCGCCAGTTAGCATCGCGCCAAAAGTTAGCGCTGTGCTAGCTAGCAATGCTTCGTGAAATCCACTGCTTGTCTCCCTTGTTCCCCACATTTAACACCCTTGGACTTTTTCTTGTGAGACTATATGTGAAAGATGTTGTGTATCGCACCATAGTAAAGGACATAAATATCCTTAAGCAAAGAAAAACTGCCGCTGTGGAGACATTTGGCAAGATATGCTAAAAAGGACTTAGGCAGAAACTGGCCATCGTTTAGATGTCGTCAAGTGTAACGAATGGGGCTCATATAGAGATTTATTAATGATTTAATAAAAACTTTACTATTTACCTGATATTATGTGAACATTTCAGAAGTTATAATTTTATTAAATTTTTTAAATTGTCCAAGGACATGGTGGACACCCTGTATTTGACACAGTTGAGAGATGTCTAAAAAATCCATTTCGGTTGCTTATGAATGAGTCAAAATGTTAAAATAATTTTACATTTTCTATAACATTATTAAAAGATTCTACAATTAATAGAATAATTCTTAAATCATAATACGTATAGTTAGAGATATACCATATTCAGGTACAGACGTGACTCGAATTTGGATGCATAAAGTTGTACTAACTACAAATCGTTACATGAATAAAGTAGATAAAAGCAAAACCTATTACGTCGAAGAGCTAATAACCTTGTAACTTAATCAAAATGTGCAGTTGTACTGTACATTGTCCATTCCATAGAAGAGACAGCTTTAGTCAGAAAAGACAGGTGACGCAATATGGTGGATCTGTACTGATACACAGGAACTATATCGTATTTCACAATCATTTTATCATTTTCAAAAGGAATGATTTTATTTAGGTGAATGAGAAAGTATTTCAGAAAATCAAGTTTATTTTGCATACCATGATAACTGGTGGAGTTGGGCTTGCAGGCGGTGTAGGTGGTGGAGGCGGTATCCACTCAGGCGGGTGTAGGTAGCACTGATCGGATTCGGTTAGATTGCCGCCACTGATGTTGAACGATGACATGTCCAACCAATCGGCGTAGAAGGACAATCCCTCAGTACTTCGCATACGGACCATAAAGTCTGGAATTGAAAATAAACGATGATTGGTTGTTTAAAAAATAATGAGACTGGCTGATAATGTGTTTGCTAGCAAAGCTATATAGTATAATCTATATATTGATTTAATACCGTTACTAGTTACTTTGACAATCTATATTCGTAATTTCATATTTTAAAATTCAAATTGATATATATTGCTGTTCATTACTACTGTTTAGTGCGTTTTGCAACATTTCCTATAAGGGACACACTAATGCAAACTTCAATTTTAATGCTGCAACACGGCACAAATTGGGCACATCTTCTACCAGTCCACTTATGTCAGTTAACTATAACAGAAGCTTATGGTAGTAGTAGGGTAAACGTAGCCTCTAAATGAACTAAAAATAGAAACAGTGATGCTATTAGTGACGTTATAAGTAGGTCATCCAATGACTGATAAGAGGATCAACCAGGCTGAAAATAGTGTCTTCCGTGGGATTCGAACCCGCGTCACCACCGTGATGGCGATGACGGCAGAGAGCGCGATTACCACTGAGCTAGCCAAACTGATGAAGGGACTGGACTAGAGCGTCGTATAGTCTTACTACTGTGCTTGGGGGAATTCCACGTGACCTTGACCTATTTATGACGTGCGCGATCTAAATGGCTGACAGAGCTACGTGGCGTGCTCTCATCGGATGACCTACTTATGACGTCATTGATTCTATTTTTAGCTGAGCTAGAGGCTCCGTCTATCCTACTACTTATGGTGATGCAGTTCCTATTTTTACAACAGTTTTTCGCAGAATGGAGATGGCACTAATGATAGATAGATTGATTGATGCTGACTTCAAAAATGAGAGAAAGGACGCACAGATGAAGAAAGAAATATTGGGCAACCACTCCTTTCTCGGACCAATGAAGCCATTGAAAAGCACACATTCTTTTTTTCCTGGACAAGGGGGCTGGCTGTGGATCCCAAATTTTCCGACCTAACTCTAGGGAAACGACCTTTGCATCTATTTATAAAACTTGTGTTTGTGAACTTTCTGAATGTTTATAAATAAGTTCTATACCACTGTGATTTCTATTCTAAATATTGATATCAAATTTCGCAATGTTTCGGCTTTGTGGGTTCCACATGACTTGTCTGAACAACATAAGGCTCTCCATGCGAACTGTACAAAGTAAGACCGCAGACATTTTTTGTGATAAACTTGGAGTACAGAATGAGACCTGCTGGTTATACATAATTAAACCCACAACCGAAGAAACAATGAAATGACCGCTGGCCTCGTCCACAGGTGGGAAAAAGCAATATCAATGATGATCGCTAGGTGATGCTACTGATAGCCTCCAGTGCAAATAAACATCTTTCTGTCACAGTGCTTCCTGCTAGTACTATGCTGTTGTTAGGGAATGCATTATCAACTTTTAATAGTTGATTTTCTACATCCACAAAGACAGTATAGCATACTTTAAGACTTTGTGAAATTAATATATAGTGACCCTTTTTATTATAAATAATTCAAATTCTTAGGCTAAACATTTAATGAATGAAATATTTATCACAGAATGAAATAACAATTTTATTTCTGAAACTCACGGAAAAGGATACTTTATACATTTAAACAACCACCGTTTTAAAGTGAACAGTTCAGCTTTAGGTACAATGAATTCATTCTCAAGGCCTTCAAGGACAACGAAAAATTAGACAAGCAGTATTTTGATGTCATGTTTCCATAGTCGTGATAAAAATTCTATTTCGTATAAGTCTGTTTGGATTAGGAAAATTCAAATTTTTAGTGTTGATACTCACATTCCATGTAGAAACCTAAACTTTCCATAAAAATTTAATGTTCTGACTAAATGTTAAAACTAATAAAAGCATATTAAAGGTTAAATAACTACTACATGTGCCATGATTTTTAAAATGCGGTAATGCTATAGGAAAACACTCCTCAAAATCTACATTTATAGCCTTCAATAAATATGGAAGCATATTAAAAGCATAGGCCTATCTTCAGTTAAATTTGAAATTTTCTGTGTAACCTATATATACTATACTTCAGGTTTATTCAGAAGATGTCAATATTTTTTTACAAATGCATTAAACCACTATTTGTTAACGCAGAATGTCTCTCGAGTTGATCATTTGTTTCGAAAACATCATACTACTCTTCTAGTAGTAAGGGCGAATATACTAGCGGAAAAAAGAGCGGAGTGTCATCGGGAAATCCTGAAATTGTTGTTTGTGATTGTTCTTGATTGGCGCATTGTCCATAGTGAGATCTATTTTAAAAGTAAGACTTCAATTTTTGTTTAGTGCATTGGAGTAGAACGCTAAAAATGCATGAAGTGAATATCATTTCTTCTATGTACCGGTAATCGCACAATTTTAAGAATCCACAAAATCAAATTTCCCATATAAGTAGATATTTATTGAAGGATCAAAAGGAAGATTTGAAGAAGTGTTTTTCTGGCATTGTAGCAATTAGAGAAATAATCGCACACGAAGTATAGTTATTTTACTTTTATCATGTTATTTTGATAGTTATCAATTTGTCGAAACACGAATGTTCTAATGGAAATTTGCATATTCGTAGATGTAATAGAAACATGTCTATAGGAAATAGACACTTAAAGTTTTATTGAGGAAACTTTTATTCAAGAAAATTAAAATATGAATTCAAAAATTCTAGCACCACGTTAAATACAATATGTTTTAATTCCAGAAAAGAAACCCTCATTTATGATGAGTTTTGATTACTTATTTTATCAGTAGAGCCTTTAAAAATGTTGTCATGATACTAAGATTCACACAGTATTTACTATATATTATAAAGCTAAAACATTTCTTCTTTTTGAATGTACATATTATAAAGTTCTTCATAAATTCATTTGGAGGCTTACATAAAATTCCGATTACACGCAGTGCCGATCGATCTACTGTTGTACACATGCCAATTATAGGTATACACAGACATACTGCAGCGTAGATACGCCTACCAATTTAATCTTTATTGTACAAAGGTCAAGAATACTCACACTGTCGTAAGACACTTGATACATCTGCTTGCATTCAGTAATCACCCGCAGTGCAAGGGGTGTTTATCTATGTAATGTGTAAAGTCATAAACTGTTCGGGCAAGGATGATGGTTCATTGTCAACCGAAGACGTACAGTACATACATACAGTCATGACGTCTACTAGTAGCGACACAGTAGAACTCTATGGACTTCCAGTTCGACAACGAGTAATGAACATCGAAGAGCGACAGCGCTTTTGTAGAACTTGGGACAAACACCGTCGTTCCTCCACTCCGAATGCGTCCACTGCCTTGATGCCAGAGTGCAGCGAACCGCCGTGGGTCGAGGAAGAGTCCACAGAAGTGGAGGACATCTACGAAACTTTACCTCCCCAAAGAGAGAGCAAGCTGGTCGAGGAAGACAGGATGAGCTGGGGCTCGTCGGAATTCGACGAATTCGACGATTCAAACGGTGAGGATGTCTACTCTGATTTTTCCGACGAAAGCCAACACGACCTACTGCGTCTAAAAACTCTATGCCCGACGGCATCCAGGAGTAAAAACTTACCAAAAGTGTTTCGGAAGATAACAACCGGTGTTTCGTCGTCGTTGGAAAATTATTATATTGACGTGACTCTCTCCGATACCAAACATCCGCCTGCCGAACTGCCCACCCCGCCGGCGAATCTGAGCGAGAATGCCCTCAAACGACGCTACATAATCGACTCCATCGCTAACACGGAAAATTCCTACATTAACTCTCTCAGTCAACTGTTGAACGAGTACGAAGCGCCACTCCGAGAGATGAAACAGGCAATTCTCACAACGGCAGAATTGGACGTCATCTTTTACAAAATACGCGATATCCACCAGTGTCATCGTACGTTTCAGATCGCCCTCGCAGATCGCGTAGCTCATTGGGACACGGAGGAGCGCATTGGAGATTGTTTCATAGCCTCTTTCGCGCGCGCTTTCGTTCTCGACGTCTACACGGCATTTGTGAAAAACTTTTCCAAAGTACAAGAACTTTTGACAAAACTCCATAAAACCAAACGTCGTTTCGTCGACTTTTTACGCCAGTGTCAGAAGGCGTCAAAAACGTTGCTTGCCTTTGACGGTCTCATTGTCAAGCCTATCCAAAGATTTCCCCAGTTCAAGTTGTTACTGCAAGATCTTCTTAAGTATACTCCTGTGGATCATCCGGATCGGCTAGAAATTCAAAAAGCGATTACAGTCATCGAGTCCTTGGCTATCGAACTCAATGAGATTAAAAGAGACACCGAACAACGATTTGAAGCGAGAAATTTGTTTAAAAAGATTTCTGGTTACAAGATTTCTAGAAAGGAACGGCATAACTTGCGTCTAATTTCGCACGTCCATGTGATCACCTACGAACACAACAAAGACCAGAATACCAAGGTAGAACTCAAACAAGAATTGGCTTTATTTAATAGCTTCCTTATCTGCCTTCAAGCACGGGAAGCTGCCTACGAGGTAGTTTGGGTGAAACACCTAATCAAATTAGATATCGCCGGTGTTAACATCACGCCAGACATGCAAATTAAGCTGACAGCTACGTCAGGTCAGACAATGATTCAGTCGGTAACGCCGAAATCATCTCTTGAAGAAGCGAATCAGATGACCGAAGAGCTGGAATTCATCATGCGCGATTTCCTAATCCTCAGTCAAGTATCAAGTCTTCTCTCTTCTTTGTCCTATCAGTATGAGAACTTTTCAGAAGAAAGCGTTACCTATACGATCAAAAACTTGCAGCTCGCAATTCAACAAAAGGAACACGAGATTCGCTTGCTCCAGAGCACTATCATGGCACTGGACATTGCGAAATCGAAATTTAAAAAGAAAAGAGTGATCTTCGATTTTGAAACGGCTAAACAAAAACAAACGTGGATCGAAAACTTCACAAGAGCTAGACTTGGCTGCAGAAGCGTCAATCAGAACGCATGGTTCTCGGGAAATTCCCTCCCTCTAGCATCCAGCAGACTACCACTATTTATGAGCATCCTGTTGACCGACATTACAATGAGTTCCGGGGAACCCATATGCGGAGTACCAGTCTGTCTAGCCTACCAAAGCATTGTCAAACGCCACATCTGGTGTTGCGGAAGCAAGGGAGGTATCTCTATCTTGTCTATTTACAATGAAAGACCGGAGGTGTCAGAGAACTTTCTTACAGAGGCCACCGGATTCCTTTCTGTCGAGGTTGTTCCCGGTTACCCCAACGCGAATAATCTGCCCTATCAAAGCGATATGATTTGGATGGGCACAAACGACGGTCGTGTGCTTCTCTATCGTTTAGAAGAGCAGTATCGTAAAATGAAATTCACAGACTTTGCCACATTGGCTCCGGTACTGACAATGTGTTCCGTGGGAGACCGTGTGTATACTGGCATGAAAAATGGATTCACTGCAGTCTATAAAAGGCACAAATCGGGAGCATGGAACTTCAAAGAACCAGAGGTGCGACAGTGCGGCGAAAACGAGGTGGTGAAAATTCAACTCTATCAGAACCGCATTTACATCGCCTGTGAAAATCGCATCGAAGTACTCGACGCACAATACCATGATTACATCTGCCGGGGTATGTGTGGTGAAGATAACGAGCGGATCATTGATTTCAGCGTTTTCGGTCACGGTGTGTGGATAGCCTACCACGAGAGCACAGTGATTCGACTGTGGAACACCGATTTCGACGTTAATCTGCAAGAGATCAACATCCAGACAACACTAGCAGCAACGTTGCGAACCTTCTCCCTTATACCGCACGATAAAATGCCCGTGAGTTGTATCAAAGCAACCAAACACTGCCTATGGGTGGGCACAACATACGGGTATTTGTGCGGTCTCCAACTCCCCGGCCTGGAAAATTGTGTGCCCATTTCCAAAGGACCACCCATCGTCACTGCCCACGCGCACAATGGCCCGGTTCACAGTATTATGGCCTATCAGAATATTGTCGAACGCTCAGTCGAATCAGTAGCATTCGGAAATCTTTCCGTCGCCTCCAATAATGCAGACATGAAGGAGACTTCTAATCAGGTAGCGCCTGCTGATACACCGGAGACTACTGCCAGGAATCGCAGAGTGTCTATGGTGCCGATTCACAACAAGTGGCTGTCTACTCCCAATCTGATGGTCAGAGAGGAAGAGGAAGAGGACGATGATGATGACTCCGAGAACTTGTATGCCATTGGGGAGGATTTGGAAGACGAATCGGATGACCTCACGTTGTCCCGAATGAACTCTGTGCGTAAGAAAACCAAAGTGGGCGGGAACGGCGCAAATCTCATAGTGACTCTGGCCAAGGGCTATAATTACCTCATCAGCTCAAAGGCAGAGACGAATCGACAACCGTGTGTCGTGTTGTGGTATGAATGACACTACATACATTCTTATTTTATGATGTCATAACTCTATCAAAAGACAATATGAAATTTATAACAAATTAAATATGATCTTTGCTCTGACAATGTGGTTCAAAATATTGCATGCAAACACTATAAATTGAGTATTAAGAGACAATTATGTTCTACATCACCTCATACTTACACACCCCACCCGAACAACTATCCCTACCCAATACCATAACTCTAAATCCTACAATACCACCATTACATCAACGGTGCTGTTCAATCGGCCGCATATTTTCACTTCTTGCAATCATCACACTACCACTGCATCACCATTGCGTTCACAATGAAACACATGGGCCTGGGAAAATGTTGCATATAACCAGAGCAGATCAGCTAGTTCCCTTCTCCGGATTTGTTCTGAACTCATTTAGCTTAAAATGTGATGTGTGATTTTACGACTTATAGTAATTAATGTACTACCTCTTTGGGATATTCCTTTGGATTATTTCGTGATTATATAGAATGAAGAAGTAAGTGTATTATTATCTTATTAGATCTTATAATAGGATATACGTGATAGGAAATAGTAACAGAATAAAATTGTGCAGCTAATATGTTTAGTTCGACTTTACATAACTCTATTGGTAGCTAGCGATATACTGTAGGTTTCCTATTTTTTATGTGTAAAGCGTTTCAGTCATACAGGCAAAATACAATTTGCTGAGTGGGATCAAGGGATCAGATCTTCAACATCAGGTTACTTATGGAAAAGGTGATAGAGTACATTGTACACCTGGCATTCATCGATTATCATCGAAAGGCTTTCGACTCGGTAAGGCATTCCACTTTGTGGGAGGTACTGAGGATGATGGGAGTCAACGGGGACCATAATTGACCTGTTGAACAAATTGTACAGTGATCAAGAAACATCATAAGAGCGGAAGGCGATTTGACGGAATGGTTTCCCATCCAGAAAGAGATGCGGCAGGGCTGGCCTGTGCCGCCTGATTGCTTCAACCTTTACTCGAAGACGTAATGCGACAGTCAGCAGATGAACTCTATCAGATATGCGTCGATCAGCGGATGACAGCTCAACAATCCTCGATTCGCCGATGCCATTGCGCTATTGGCAACAACACCGGAAGAGATTCAAAAACTACAGGATGGAGTGGACAACGTATCCAGGAAGCTCCCTCTTGAAATCAGCACTAAATAGACAACGATGATGGCAGCTACCAGGGAGGCAGAAAACCTCAATGTGCAATGTTGTGGAGTACCGTTGGACAAAGTTGACAAATTGAAATACTTGGGGTCGGTCATTGATAAGACAGCGGAATGTAGCTACGAGATAGGAGCTTTCGAATTGGCGTTTTATAAAAGCATACTGAGGATAAGCTGGACAGGACAGCCCAATAACGAAGCAGTACTGAAATAAATAAACAAGGAAAGAATTCTTCTGAATAACATCAAAAAGCGAAAGCTGCGGTACTTTGGCCAAACGATCCGTGCACAGAACCTCTGCACAAATATTTTTGAAGGCAGAGTTGATGGTTCAAGACGAAACAGGCGTCAAGAAGGACGATGTGAATGAGTGTACAGGGAAAACGCTGGGGAGTGCACGACCATCGCGAGAGACCTAAAGAGATGGAGAAGATTGATGCTGGAGACAATGGTCGCCGACCCTCAACCATAAAGAAAGGAGAAATCAAATAAAGCAATGTGTTTCATTGAACATCATCGGTGGTGTGGTTTATGCCTAATAGGTGTGGTAGGAGTGGGTGGTTCGACTATATACTGTATATACTCCTAACGAGTATATTACAAAAAATAAGGACAATACATCAATCTTATTATAAGCATACACATTTCAATATAAAGAATTATTGATTTATTCCAATGTAAATGATGTGGTTCATTAAATACTTACTGGTGATACAACCATTGAATGATGTTCCAAGACGCAAGCTTTTCAGATAAAATTTGTCTAATTTCAAGCCCATTAATTGTAAAATATTGAAACCGCCAGATACCGCACTTTCAGATTTGTTATGCCCCACAAGATTCCACATCTACAACAAAATATACACATGTATGTTTAACTAACAATAAAAAAATGTTTTCTAGAAATGGCCTGGTCGATAGGATGTCCACCAGCATTCCGGTTTCGGGGTTATTGTCCCTCGTTAGAAATGGGTAGCATTCGAAACCCATACTCTATAGTGATCAGTAGTCGAACTACGTACTTAAATCTTCTCCCCCGCATTTGATCAGTTCTGCAGGAATATTGTCGATGCCTGGTTATTTGTTATCTTTCAGATGATTGATTGCTTCTTCTACTTCTGATCTTAATATGTCCATGGTTTGATTTTTACTATTATCAGTTCTGAGTAGTATATCTCAGCCACGGTTTGGACCATGACTCACCCCCCCCCCACGCGCCC
>JAUYWV010147379.1:0-10270 GCA_032274565.1 Nematoplana nigrocapitula | reverse complement strand
ACAATGTTTATGATTTTCCAAATAAATCCCGGAAAAGTTAAGGATACCTCCTTGAAAGTATTGTTTTCTCTAAATAATTCCCGGAAAAGGCAACATAGTATGGGTTATTTGAATTTATTCTTCAATCAAAATCAGAAAGTTGAATATATTATTTGAAAGTAACGCTATGTATTTTCTGGAAGTAAACAGTTTCTTGAAATAATATTCGAAACTCTTGTAAGTTGTAAATTTTATGTTTTAACAAAGAGTTATTTGACTTATATTTTACATGGTCATACCAGCCATAGTCCAGAATACTCAATGATGATGTATTGTGATGAGAAAAACAGTATGAAAACGACATTGCTATAAAAATAAATTCGGAGCTTTGCTAAAAATCGCAAAAAAATCGTATAATTTCCGAAATAATGGCATTGCGGTTAAAATAGCAGGTGCTGGCAACACTGCTTCTGAGCTGCATAGCGCCTCCACTCAAGCGCCATGATGCCTCGCAATGATCACACGGTCATTTCGCGCTCCTATCATTTTGTCTCAGTAAACACTTTACTCTAGCTACGGCCTAGGATGTTAAATATTGGTCTATGTGAACAGTAGCAGATAGTGTTGGATAGAGATTTGGTTTTAAGATCTAAGATACAAGATATGTATATTTTAACACGGTAATAGATATACTGTAGTCTTGAGCTTAAATAGAAAGAGAATAGCAGAGGTGTTTAGCAATCTTAACTAGTTGGAAACTTTTCCAAGATTGAAACATAATTACAATTACGCGCAGAATTTGTAAATATAGTATTTAAAACAAAATAATAATCAGAAAGCATTAAATAAAACGAATCATCATTCTGAGCCAAAGTTTATTGTTAAGTAAAAATCACTCACTGCATTGTCAACCAGACGAAATCATATTTTGAGATCTTGGTTGCACAGTTCGTAGAGGTATCCTTAATCACGGATCTCTATTTCCGGTATTCTCTGATCCTCGAAATCAATTGTAGATCACATTCTGGTCAACAGGACACTGGAACTTGTCAATAATCTTGTAATATACATAGATAGTCATTTCTTGCGAAAGTTGTATTAGAATTGCCATATGTCTCTTGTGATACAGCATCTGATGTCAGTCATTAGTTTTCTTGTTCAGAATTGGCTATCTATATAGTCTTCACATCCGCCTATACGTATCATAACCTCTCCACTCCAATCCTTTAAGTCATCCATCCAGTCTTGGTATGAATCAATAAAAATGTCGAAAGTCCATTACTGAATATAGTTGTTTATTTGTTATAACTGTTTAGGAATTCGTTTTCTTCCATGAATCAATATACGTAAGTTGTAGAAGATTCACATGTGACCACACTGCAGCACTGTTGATGTTCCACATATATCCCTTGTCCAATGACAAATAGAAACTAAACAGTAGAACCAAGGACTGCTCTGAGAAGCGGCGATGATCTGGAAAGCGGATATTTCATGAAAATCTATTCTCATTAGAAGACCTTGACAAATTTGTAATCAACGCCAATAGTTCTGTCTATCCAGATGTCCCGTAATCAGCCAGCCAGGGTGTTCCCATAGAAGCCACCTCGCCAAGTGTGAAATCGTGTTGTATACCTGTAATGCCCACTTCTATGTATGGATAGAGGCAACGGTGGTACGTCGACCTGAGTGTTGTCGAGGCGTTTTCGGACTGGAGGCAGCAATAATAATAATAAATATATTTAACCACAGTCATCTGCATAAATGCATTCGGAGCAATGGTAGCAAATTGCCCATTCATGTATCTGCATGCAGGAGGTTGCTCTCCAAGCCCTGAACATTTGGCATAGTGAGTTTCCTTAGTGACTGACCCCTCAGCAAACCGGAGCTTTCTAGCTCCATGCAGCCGCCTTCTCGTGGTGGGGATGTTCTGCTTTGGCAGGCAAGTTCTTCATGCCCTGGGCTCTTTTACGGTTTCTCTCATTATCCTGAGTAGTGGTGCGAATACGGTAGACTTCGGGACATCTTGGTTAGACTTGGGCATATGTATGATGTATTGTGAAAATTGGGCCTTTTGTGATGCTGTTGAAAGTTTGGGTATCGTTTGGGTGAGGGCTGGTGTCCACCTCTGTTGCCTGTTAATCACACAGCCTCATCTGGGTGATAATAAACGGTTTAGCACCCCTTCTATAAGAGACTCCCTATGCCCAAGTTAGATGTATCTGCCGGCACGGTTGCCTCGTATCTGAGGGGGCTCAGGCTCTCCTAAACAAGAACAAAAACAACAGGAACCTCCGGTACTTACAAGAAGGCAAAATCTCGGTGGAACTATTTGGACGCGCTATATAGTAAGATTGCCAGCATTAACCTCCAAGAGCGTGACTAACTATAAAAGCAAAGTACTAAACTGGCGCTTTGGTGTGGACTGTGGGTGTTTCTGACGCTAGACAGACGACAGGTTGACGCCAAGAGGTCTCCCTCCCCTTTGCTCAGGTCATGAGCTTCTTCACAGCTTCGATGTGAAACCTAGGAAAAATAACTTTTGTGTGTTATATTGTTTTTTGTTGTTGTGGTGATATGGATTTTAGATCAATGTAGTTTTCCTCGATGATCGGTTAGTGCGGTTACCAATTATTGTTAACCCCCGCTTTCGGTTTATTGTTAATTATGACACGAAGTTTAGACACTTGTTGTAGACGCGTGGATACCCTACCGCTGTGGAATTGTTACTCGAATATTATTTATTTATTTATACTTCTTTCAGATATGATGACGGAGATTACACACCATCAGATGATGAATATCGACACCAAAGACAGAATCGTCGACGAAAAAAGAGGTCTTCTGTATCACCAAGCGAAGATGGTATTTTTATTTTTTACTGTTTATTTCTCATATTGTACTAATCAAAGCGCTATATGTCCGCCAGTCAGCTGCGGTAAGATGGAATGGAGAACTGAGGGAATGGTTTGGCAAGACTGCACTTTCTCGCCTACAGATTTCAATCTATTTGCAGATGATATCGTAATTATGAAGAGTTTTAGAGGACATCGAAGAGGGTCTGGTTTTTTGTGATCAACAAAATACGCTACGCAGATGACACGACACCGCTAGCCAAAACAGAGGAAGGCATCCATGAGACCTTTAAGAAGTTAGTTGGTAGAAGAGAGAATGGCATACAATATATGGCTATCAACACTGAGAAGACTAAGGTGATGGTGGCAGGCAGAAGGAACAAAATACAAGAAAGGCAGATATATAATTGGTGGGAGGGAGCATAGATCAAGAGGAAAAGTTTAAGAGACGTTGGGACGGTGAAGACAGCAAGTGGTGAGTGTACAACAGAGATCAAGAGGAAAATAGCCATGGTCAAAGAGAAGGCAGCTAAGCGGAATATTATATGGAGCACAAGATACCTGAACGTTACTTTGAAGGTGCGATTGATGAAGGCGGTCATCTGGACAGTGTTTCTATATGGCATTGAGAGGTGGACCGTTAATCAGAGTGACCAAAATAGGATTGGGTCCTTTGAAATGTGGTGCTGGAGGCGGGTGTTTTTGCAACGCGTGGAGGGAACATCGAACTGACGCTTCAGTACTGGAGGAACTGGGTTTTAGAAAAGGAGCTCATGGCCAAAATGGTAAAGCTAAAGGTGGCATATTTCGGTCAGTGCAGGAGATCTGGCACTGTTGGTAATGGAAGGAGCTGTTGAAGGAACAAGATGCAAAGGTTGTGCTGCTGATAACATCAAGGAATGAAGTGGAGAGACCTATACAGAGGGCAAGAAATTGACGCGAACCAGGACGACATGGAGGAAACTGTCGCGGGTGTGGGCTGTGTGTCGCCAAACCTTCTGTGAAGACGGCACAACTGTAAACAGTAACAGTATACTAAATTTGTACCGAGAGGAATTGTTAATTACTGTAGGTCTTACTCAACTAACATGCTCATTTAGGTATGCAGTTCATCGCATCGCTTTCGGTGATTGACATGTTTATGCGCATAGAAATTCATTGATGAAACTCACAATCATTTGATGTTCGTGTTAAAGATTTATAGCATCTGTTGTTTCTTTTAGACAATATGTCTTCGCTCCGTTATTTGCCAAAACTAGATCAAACTCAGGTGTGTATTCAGTGATTTGAACGTAAAACCAAATGAATATGATGTATGAATTCACATGTTTATTATCTTTCTTGAAATATGCAGGAAGAAAATGAGCGAAGACGACGTCATCGAGCAAGTAAGTGATCATGAGATACAGATTTCAATCTTTCCAATTTTAAAAGATATAATTATTATTGAAAAAATGAAAACTGCCGACGACAACGCATATTTTGTATTGTAATATTGTATCTAATTTTTATCCAATTGTGCATTACGTACTCCACTTTCTGTGAGTATTTTGAAAACGTGCAGTACTTGAGGGACTTTCGGGCGGCTTATGTGGCCACAAAGTTAGATATCCAACTATATACTGAATGTACTTCGGACGAGTGAGGATTGCAATGGAACGGGTAAATGGAATTGACTGATTAGGAACGCAAAGCAGAGAAAGGTATAGGTGATGTATTGGTAGCATAATATGGCTCGTCTTTCACGCCCTTTGAGAGGAGACAAAAATCAAATGAGTTGGTGCGAGGACCGGAATTCGTTGTGTTATCATAAAACCCTGACCTTTTTAATTCTCAATCCCAATAATTAGTATACCTTGATTTTTTAATAAAAAATAATATAATCTGTGTCGTCCAATAACTATAGACCACTTTTCTGGGTGAGTATTCTGGGCCTTTAGCGAGCCAATTTGACAGGCATAAGTCTTTTCATATAAAACTAGGCTTGCTAATTTGATATTCGCTTTAGTTTTTTGTTGTTCCACCTTTCCGGTCGAGTGAAAGCATCAGCGCCCCGATTTCATGGTAAAAAGATAAAGAAGAGAGAAGGGTCGGGAGCAGAGTGAGGAGAGAGACAATATATCTGTGCCCTCGGTGGGCGAATATTCGGTGTAACCTGTGGGGTCCCAACCCTGGAATTGGAGAGATAATGATGGAACCAAGAAAAATCGCGGCATTTCTGAGGAGGGTGGGCCGGACGGATCCTCCCCTGGACGATGATGCTCCTGGCCCCGCCAACATCCCCGACGCTGGGGAAGGCGTGGAGTGAAGAAGAAGAAATTGTTTGGGGGCCTGGTGGTGTTTAGATTAGAGGGGGCGGGTTGCAAAGGAAGCAGAGCCAAAGTAACTTGGTAGAGTGGAGCTGTTTAATGTCCTAGAGGGAGAGAAGGGAGCATGGGCGGTGGAACCAGCTGAGGCATTAAGAGCAACGGACGGACCAACAAGAGTAAGTGACATTTTTGGAGCATTTACCACAAGGGAAGGGAGGACCAGGGTTTGATTCGATGGCACTGCAGGAGCAAAGTTAACGAGTTGGAGCGACCAGATAGTGAGTAGCGGGACGGATCACAGAGAATCGCCACCTCGACAAAGAGAGAGTTGGGTGGAGAGAGTAGAAGGGGATGGAGAGGAGAAGAGAGAATGAGAGAGTAGGAAGGCGAAGAAAAAAGTGTTGCCAAGTGTGCGCCGTGGGACCGGCTGGGTTGAATCTCCATCTTGAGCATTCTGTTGAAGGCCCTCCAGGCACGTGCACCTTGGGGGGTGCGGACGCGGAGACTCGTTGCCCAGTCTTGTGTATGTGCATCATAATCGGGGTTGCCAGCGGGACTTCGGTTGTACCGTTTTCTTCCGCGAGCTTTAGGAATAGTCTAGGGAGCTTTGCCACCCACCAGGGACGAGATAGTGGGGCTGGGACCTGGGCTATGATTGCCGTCAGCCGGACACGTCCCCCAAATCCGACTGCCACCGTTTCAGACTGGTCACCCTTAGTTATTCAGTCCTTCAACACGGTAGAATATCTTGGGCTTGGGGACCAGTTATCGAGTGGTCAGCTCTAGATCCGCCATCTTCTGCTAGGACCAGGGTTACCTCGGGGAAGATGTGGCTCTTCACCACGCATGGACGGTCTTACACTTAGGAGAGGCGGCTGCGATAGCACCTTAAAGGCTAAGTTGTGCATCACTAGTGTCTGGGGGTGGTCGGACAAGGCCAGCGGATAGGCTATTTGAGATGCAGGTCACGCTAGTAATGTGGCACCGCTGCAGAGCCCCTTAGACCCCCGTACCGGTAGTAGACAATGAAGATTTTAGTCCACTATGTATGCAATATTAAAAATATTAGTTAGTTTTCATACTACTTATTAAAATATGTAAGTAGTAATGTTGTATTGGCTTTGTTTTTATTTCTAATCTGCGTTCGTTTACTCATTGATTTTCCTACTACCCTTTTTAGATATCCGCTGTATTGGAATGTGTCGGAGGGGGAATCACTTTGGGAGAAAGGTCAGAAAGCCGCTGCTGCTTACCGACGATAACGCTAACGATTGTGACCTCATGATTTCATTGCCTCCTATAGGTGGTGTCGCCTCGGTGCGAGTGAGCGGAGTGGCCCGGGAAGCAACAGCGGAGGATATGCGACTTGGATCACTGCCTTGGGAACGCCACTCGAGTTATTTCTTCAACTCTCGGGTAGCCAACCAGTTGACTATATATACATTTTAGCGGTCTATTCTAGGAATTAAAATTTCCGACATTTAAAATTAAATTTCGAAAATGTAAAATTGAATATCAGTCTTCATCTTTGCTTTTATTGAAATTCAACCTTCATCTTGGGTTTGGTTGAAATTCAGGCTTTTTCGCTTTGCTAATGTCGCCCGAAATTCTGACTGACCCTAGCTCTTCTGCTCTATACTCCTATAGAAACTCCCGAGCAGCTTCGCTACCACCGGCAAGACTGACCGAAGCCCCTCGCGACGTCTGTTAGATACATTTGGCGACTCTCTGCGCTACACGAATCGCCTGGTGAACAAGATGTACGGTCATTCCCAAAGGAAGGTTCCTGGTCACATGCCCCATTTTATCGATCGTGTCATCTTGGAGGAGGCTATGGCTAAGTGAGCTGTTTCGCTATTTGTTGCTAAATACAATTGTTTGCAAATATATCTCTTTACACTCTACTATGTATACTACTCGCAAGTAGTATATATGTTCCGCAGGTAAAAGTATAATTTTGTACTAATTGTTACAATGAGCGAAGTTAATACATAACGAGCTAATATTCTGATTTGTTGCCGGTTAGCGATCGACAGTTGGTTAAATTCATTGCATTCACAATCTCAAACGTTTCTTTTCTCCGTGGATATTGGTTCTAGCAAAAAAGAAAATAACTGTAATTGCAAGGTTACATTCGGAGCTGGCGCACCGCACCGTTTAAAATTAATTTTTCGTATACAAATTTTCGTAATTAATTTTTGTAAAGAATTTTAATTGATTTATTTTTTGTTAGTAATTTTTTCTAAAGATTTTATTGTCATTTTATACATTGCATCATTATAATATTTTCAGTGTTGTTCAGTTATAATATATTTACCTACAAATTGGTACATTTTTCAACAAATTAATCATGATAATTTTATTACGAAAATAGAAAAAAACAAATATTTTCCTTAAAAAAATTTTAACGAAAAAATATTTACGAAACAATAATTGCGAAAATATGATATACCCAATACGAATTTTCGCTATACTAAACGAATAAGAGAGTCAATGATACTGAAACCGAGATTGAGACGGAACTAAGTATAGCGAAAACAGCTTTTTAAAACAAGAATACGGACATTGAGCCCCAAAAATGAGCTAACGCTTTTAAAATTGTTTTTATGTGAAAGACCTAACCCCCAAAATATTGAGGGCATGCTGGTAAAATATATGGATTAGTACCTATAAAGTATTATTTTTGTTCTGTGAATTCTAAAAGAGATCAATTTTACGCACCAGGGACATTACTCTGCATACGAAGTTCCATCAACCGATATTTAACTTCAGCGTAGGTTAATTGTAAAACAAATTTTTGTAATGATGCCGACTCTATTTATCCTAATTAGTGTTACACATCAATACCATTTATTGTTTTAGAGGAGTTATTAGAATGTTAATTATTGTAAATTTGTATTGATTTAGAATCAGATATCTACTGTATTTCTATGCTGTTAGTTATTAGTATTTTGCCAACCCGATTCTTCTACAATATATAGCTGCGATATTATGGCTCTCAAGGTTTTCTGCCGAATGGAACGAAACCTCTTCGCACAAAATTCGCTCAGAAAATGACGTCCAATTCGCCTTTGCCTATTACTACTACCTGATGAGTGAGCGTAGGAACAACTCCGTGACGGAAATCTTGCGTGACCTTGACACAGATCATTCGGGGTAAGGTGTGCAGACTATAAATAGAAGCGTTGAAAGACACAGAATAACGTACTGGGATATATAGCAAGTGAATGACAGAAAGAAGCATCTTTATCGAGAAATTAGAACTGATGCAGACGGGTTATTATATCTGTCATCCATATTTTGTAACATGTGTTGTGTTAGTATTCAATCGATCTTGGCTCTTGCGTGTGTCTGTAATTTTCGAACTGGTTATCGCCATCCGCGCGGCCCTGATTTGGGCGATTGGGCACCGAGACATCTACTGGTTCACCTCCATCAGAATCCTCTCGGACTTTCTTTCATTCCTATCCCTTCTGAACTCGGGACCGTTCCTCCTCACTTCCCACCTCCACTCTATCTGGTCTTCCCTCAAACGCCTCGATGGCATGGGGGTGTAACGGTAAACCTTCAATGGATTCCAGGGCAATCATCCCTTCGGGGCAATGACAGGGCCGACTTTTAGCCAATCTTACTCGGCCTCCTCTTCCTTCCACCGCTGTCTTCTTTCCCCCTGGCGGTTGACTCTTCGCAATAAACTTCTGGACCACCAGATTCCGAATACTTCTCCGGGTGAGCTTCTCCTTCCCCGTTCTTCCCCTTTGCGAGCTTTCGCTCCTTCGCTACAACGGGCACTCCATCCTCCTCGAATCTTACCTCCACCAGATCGGTCAATCCGATTCCCCCTCTTGCTTTTCCTGCGAAGAAGGCCAGTAGGACATTTCTCATCTGTTTCTTTCTTGTCCCTTTTCTTCGGCTCTTCGCCTTGCCATCTTTGGCGTGACGGTGGGCCTCACCGACCTGTGGGGAGTTGCCCGGATAATGGACCTCGGCGGTCGCCCCCCCCTCCGCCATCCTCCAAAACACGGGTTGGGTAACTCCAATCCAACTGGGTATTTCTATTTTTGAAATGACACCGTGTTTGTAATCTTAGTACTTGGCTACATTTTTATTTCCTGCACTGTGATTCTAATTTCCAAGTTGTCCGCATCTTTGCTAATACTGTTTTTCGCATTCGGCCATTGTCTCACTAGAAATATACTGAATGTTTTCCCAATTGAATTGTAAAAAATCCATTTAACCCTATCCATATGGGGGGGTTGGGGGGCTAATCAGCCCCCCTGTTTTATTTTTGCTGCCATTGCTACTTGAAAAATTGCGTGATTTCCAGCTTTAATGGCTTTTCCTAACTTTATGTTTAACAACTTTTAATAATATTTTGATCGTTGTTACTGCTATAGGCCTCTAAAGTAGGTGACCACCATATATATTAGTTCATCTAATTATAAGTGAAAACAACAAAATGTTTCCTTGAGGGGTGGATATTAGTGGAATTTTATTTCATTGTTAATGCACAATGAACCACCAACTCTCAGTGCTTTATTATATAATTAATTATTTCGATTAAAATTGATAAATTGAAAAAACAATTTTTCACTTTTTTTCGATGTACTTTACAAATTAAATGAGCTGTAACTTTTTACTTTTTTTATAAAAAATAATGTTTAGATGCAAAGTCATCTGTAGATCATTTCTATTTAATTTGGTGCCAGTTTTCATCACTATAGCACTCTCCTAAAGTAGATTCAATAGGGCGTGGAGAATTCTCAGGCTGTTCTACCTTGCCGTTCCCTTAATTCAATTGGTAAAACATCCATTTAAATTGTTAACGCTATGATTAGTTATTTATTTCTATTCTAAAAATGAACGCTTACAGCATCACTCTGATTGGTAGTTGGCGTGCGTCATCAGGTGGGAATTCTCAGGCTGTTCTACCTTGCCGTTCCCTGAATTTAAATTGGTAAAACATCCATTTAAATTGTTAACGCCATGATTAGTTATTTATTTCTATTCTAAAAATGAACGCTTACAGCGTCTGTCTGATTGGTAGTTGGCATGCGTCATCAGGTGGGAATTCTCAGGCTGTTCTACCTTGCCGTTCCCTGAATTTAAATTGGTAAAACATCCATTTAA
>JAUYWV010147368.1:0-10272 GCA_032274565.1 Nematoplana nigrocapitula | reverse complement strand
GGGGGAGAAGAGGGAGGGGAAAGAAAACGAGAAGGGAGAAAAACGGGAGAGGGGAGGGGATAGAGAAAAAGTGAGAGAAAATGAGAGAAAGAGGAGAAAAAAACGAGAGAAAAAGACAGGAGAAAAAACGAAAAAGAAAAGAGGGGAGAAGAAAAACCGAGAGAGGACAGAGAGAAAGAAAGTGTTTGAGAGAGAAAATAGCGAGATGAAGGAGAGAAAATAGAAGAGACACACCTTAGGAACCAGGGAACGCATTACTTTACCTGACAGAGCAGGGAATCCCGCAGTCATGATTATATACATTGTAGGTGACATCAACAAATGTTTATCTGCCTGGCTATCCGAATACTATATTGGATGAAATAAATCGGCGTTTGGCTTAAACTGACGAGTACACTTGCATTAATCTCACTTACTACAGAGATCAATCTGAGCAACACAATAATAATCAGAGTTTCACATCATCCAACTCGTTCTGTAACAAAACTGAAAATATAACTAATAGATGTAGACAAACTATATGTAGAGAAAAGTATTTTAGATTTAATATAAGACAATGCCATCATCAAACTATACCATGAATATGAACGTGGTAATATCAGTCGATATTTCTCTTCACTTCAGCTTTCTGGTTGGCATCAAATCTGTTACCACACTACTCCCCTGGGCCTCCAATCGCACAGCGAGGCTATGGAAAGCAGGGTGATAAAGATGCCAACGTCGAAAATTTACTAGCATTCCAACTGACGATACACGAGATATGAGACGAACCCGCGGGAATTTGGAATTCATAAACATGGTAAAAGAAAACGCCTTTTTTCAAAACGAAGCAGATATAAAATGGACAATAATGAGAATATACTGTATATTCAATAGACTTGGTAGGACATGCAACTCATAATATCAGTAGACAAGCTTTACTCGATGGAATCAGATGCGAGGCCTGAGAGACGGACAAGAGGTGAAAAATATAATGGGGGAATCAATGTTATGGTAACAATTTGTATATTACCATGGAGTATCTCTTGGATACAATCGTGTAACCTCAAGTGCCTCGACACACACGGCATCCTCGGTGCCACACTGAGTGGTGGTGCGAATACACGAAGTTACGGGACATCTTAGGTAGGCTTGGGCATATGTATAGTGTTTTGTGAATGTTGGGCCTTTTGGTTAAATTGAGACCACCCTATTTTTTCATGCTAATTAACAGCTCCATCTGGGTGATATTAATTACATAATATGTGTACACTGTGATTAAACGGTTTAGCATCCCTTCTGAGACAATATGTATACCTCAGTTCGATGTATCTGCCAGTACAGACCTCTCAGAGGATTCCGGATCGGTGGCCTCAAAATCTGGGGAGGGGGGTTCTTCAGCTCCCCTGACGGGGATTCCACCTGACAATAACAAGCAACAGATGAAATTGATCATTGGAACTACGGAAGAAATGAACACGAGAGAGAGAGATGCGTGTGGAGCGGGGAGGATTGAGTTGACCAAAGAGACGGAAGGGTTCCAACGCAATCACTCGCGTGTGGAATGAAGAGGATACACCCTACACTGTTCCAACAATCCAACGGTGTTCTCCAGTAACAGTTGTGAAATATTTCGAAATATATACAAAAAAATGAAGACTTCCCTATCCAATTCATTATGCCTCGCCTGATAATATAGCGTGTTGTGAATGTCTATTCTGTGAACAAAACAACAACAAAATGACCAAGAACAGACACCCACCCATCACTACATAAAGTGGTCTGATGTAGGCGGACTCGAGTATAAGACAATAATGGAACATCGTCGAACAATTATAGTAGCAGATTATACATACGCGTCTAGCTGTCTGTCATAGGAACCCCCACCGTAGTTCCATTTCGTTTTGCATCTTCTGAATTGTCGCTTGACAGAAATTAATTAGCGGTGGAGCGGATTTCACAATACATTTTCAGCAGCACTGATCGAAAGAAAAACAGCAGCATCAAGCAGACACTGGAGTTTAGCCAGCAGGCTCAGCTATCTCTATTACAATCATCCAGAGACCAGAAAAGTCATTGTCAATAATTACACTACTGCTGCGATCAATGCAGGAACGCAGGCATGCATACAAGAGTTGATCACAATGCGGTCAAGGAAGTATTATAATCTCAATTGAAACAGCATCCATGCGAAATGATATTAACAAAGAGGGTTACAAGAGAGGATTAAACTGTCATAAATTTTCCGTCAATTTAATTGAAAATAGTTCGCATAACACTGACTAACAATAAGCGCAGCCGAGGTCGTTTTACTGGGCGATTATGATCATATAGAGAAAAATATCGGGACCTAAATATATTCTGGCAACAGAGATGAGATGCTTCGAAAACTCCTTGGCATCTCTTATCAAGATCACATCAAAATTATCAAGGCATCGGACCCTACGAAGATCTCTTATAACCACAGTAGACAGATGTACAGTACATGGGAATGGTACGGACACGTCTCATCTTCACAAGGTCTTGCCAGGACAATCCTGCAAGGGAATGTGCAGGGAGCAAGAAGGAGAGTCAGACAGATAAAGCGATGGGAAGACAACATCCCGCACTGGACAGGCCTGAAGCTGAGTGACGCCCGGAGGTTGTAGAGCTGGTTGCGAGGTCATGAATCGCCTCAACGGTCGGACAGACTACGGGATACGAAAGATTATTTATAATGAAGCCTTAGGTCAGCCTTCTTATGTACTATTTGAAACAGATTTTTTTTAAATACCTGAATACCGAAGTTATGTAAACTATAGGTATTGTAAGTAATTTATCATTGTGAGAAATCTCCGGTTTGAATGACAGATTTAGAGCGCGGTATAGAGGAGGCCGAGGGCAACGTAAAGACTTCTTATATTTCAACTACTGGTTAGAATCCAGTCCCAGGCCAAGAACAACACGACCATCCAGGGGATTAATATAAGCGATCGAAATGGGTTGCTCTTATAATTCACGGTCGAAGAGACGCGTCAGCGCCCCGACCTCTCGGAGGAAAGAGAGAGGAAACACAGAAAGAGAAAGAGAACAAAATGTTTATCAGTGCGTGCTGCTAACTCTAGAATTCGGCCTTAGCATCCACAAATGAGCACTGAAAAAGCATTATATCGACAGGGGGTGTTGGTGTTATGCCAAGCTCACGAAGTGAAGGAGAATCAGATGGCATTGTGTCTGTTGTGACCGAACCTGACAAAAGATAGGATACGTAGATCATTTCTCACCATCTTATTGCATCACAAACGGAGTGTGTAGAATAACTGCCAGCGAGCAACAATTTCTACCCAACAATTTTTAAAACTTTAAAATTGCAAATACACAGTCCAAAATGAAGTACCTAACCAGCATATTTTTGTTGACTTCGCAGCTTGCGGTCCCATCACTAACCGAGTCAAACATGAATGTGGTAAGCTTGAATGGATATAAATCATACACGTACATCACCGCGACTCGGGGACTTCCAAGTTGAGAAAAGTCATACTTCAGGAAAAGCACTTCGGAATAAGGCTAACACAACAGCAAGCAAATAAGCAAAGCATGAAATTTTCACATCTCGTTTCATCTCCAATTACAACCTTGTCGATGACAAATTCTCTTAAACAAAATAAACACACAGGCTCGCCAATAAACATGGGAGTATCTGGGATTTGTGCACACGGGAAAGCAAGCTCCGAATGACGCTTAGACTGATGATAATGATCCACGGCCGGATGGATGACTGTACGCTGTGCTGTCTGGCTGTGACGCGAGAGAGAGAGACGTAAAAACGCCTCGTCCATTCCGGGAAGATTATCCGAGATGAGAATAAAAATTGCGCTGCATGACAGTCATGTTAAAAAACCGCGGTCCTCCGCAGACCACGACGCAAATGTAGGCATGTCTATACAGAAGAAAAGCGTACTCGAATAGATAGGAAATTGTGCAAAATTAATTGACACCTAATAGACAATTGTTGGTTAAATCATCATAGATAGACAATTTGTAAATAGACCACGGTATAGCACGTCCAATATTGATAAAAAAATATCTTGCCAGCTGTTTTTTACATAGAATCTTCAAAATCGAGACCGCTGGCAGTTTGATCGTTTGCAAAATATTTATATTATCATCTTCGCGATTTCCGAAATTCTTACCTCACACCCGTGAAATGTTTTTTATTTCCATTCAGCTTAAAAATGTTTTATTATTATTATTAAAGTTTATCAAGAGAATTACTAATTCTTTGAATCTGAAATACAGTATATCCACTGAAATTAAGCCTAACTCGCTACACTGTATATGATAACTAACTGATTAGAGGATTTCAATGATCAGAATCTACTAACATATCCGAGGACACCTAAATGGCTTAGAGACGAGCACAAATGAATGGATTTTTGCAGTCTAGAAATCTATCTCAAGACATCGAAAAAATGATAGCGAATTTTTTAGCGAATATCTGACATTATTACATTTAAATCTGACATGCAAAGACGGTCGGTCATATGCTCCTCGAATAGACTAATTAATACAGCTGTATAAGAGCATCAGTTTAATGAAATGTGTCACCCCCCTAGATATTAACCACCTAATCGATATCACGGAAGATATTGAATTCAAGAGATCAAATGACGTGTTGTAAGCGAAAGCAGGCAAGTGAATTAAAGGTAACGAAAACGTCAGTATAAAAAATCGAACCGACAGACATGAAAAGCACGAATTTAGTATTTTATCCTGGCCTTCAAGGTCGACCACTTTTACTAAAAACTTTTTATAGCGTTGATATTTCGACTAAAAAATATTCTAAAAATATCTACGTATAGAAACAACTAAACTTGACATCATTTAGAAAACTTGTCAAGAAACAAAGGATAACTTGTTTCCAATAACGAAGTCAAAAGTTTCAGGAGGATACACGCTATACTATATAGTGTATACAATAAACATAATAAACGCATTTACGTGGGAAGAAGTTTCTCTAATTTTATTGGGGTTCAGATGTCTATCATGAGTATTTCCAAGACGTATAAAAAAACTTAATTGTCGAAGCCATACAACTAATTCATGATTATATTTAAAAATATCATCCGATCTCAGACGTTCGTTTTAAAACCTACAAAAACACTTTAAATCAGAATAATAATCCGGTGTCGGTCAAATACAGCTGTTCTATAGGTTTTATTTCTGTAGAGATGGCACCTATATAAAATTGCCAGCAGCTTCAAAGATTAATTTGTACATATAACAATTCTCATGAAAAAGAAGAGGAAGTAAATGGATAAACACAAGTTCTTCGATATTTCTATTCACATCTCCCCAACACATTTCAATTTTATTGTACATCACAAAGAATTTGTCGATGGAAATTAAGTCGGTACGTACTTGAAAGTTATGATAAGAAAATATATGGAAAATGGCAGAAAAAACCGACTGATTTTGTCCATTGAAGAGGGCAAAGCCCAGATTGGCGGACATCTTAGCTTTCCATTATACGCGGCGTGACGACAATTGTGTGGAACTGAATGCATGGGGATTTGCTGTGGAGAAAATTACCCCACTCTGTAACCAAACATCTATAGTGTACCGCAAAACATATATAGACGGAGAAGGGAGGCTGAAAAGATGAAGTGTTAATCTTGAACTTTGAATCCCAAGAATAACTCGAATAATTTTTTTTCCAAATTCATATACCTGATAGCGCATCGGTCATCACTGTTCTGATCATATAGAAGAACCGATGACTGCTATAATATGTACGTATTTTATACTTCATCAAAATTTGCTTTAGTCAAAAGCGGTTTGAATATAGTTTTTCGTTATATTTATCAGTCCTTAAAACCTTTAAATACAAATAATCCAATAATATTTACATTAAAAGCATTATACTTCGGAAACGGCGAATGGTAAACAAATTTCAGATAATACAACAGTCAATACTACACCTATATAAAACAAGTGTTATACGCACAAAATCATTAAATTATCTTTGGCAACAAAAGTCAAATCGAGTAAGTATATGCTATACCTTTTTTGAACGACAAGAAAATATGGTTTCTCAACACGCCGACTTCGTGCTAAAACTGTTCACGTCATTCAGGTTACGCAATGTATTACATATTACGAAATCAAAAATTGTGTTCTAACGATTTCTTTTGAATTGAACAAAATATATCAAATGAGGCTGCACATATAGATGATCGATATAGCAATAAAACCACCACACGAATTACAAGGTTCGTACGCTGTTCTCAGGACCAATTTTATAACAAGTAAGTAATATGAGGATGTGGTATAATTTTCAGTTTTTTATTGCTCACAGCGATTAGATAAGAAAAGTTATCTTACTGTCATCGGAAATAAATTCCCCAAACAATGCCGCTATTTATTGCTTATTTCACATCTGGGAGAGACTAGTATTATCCTACACATCCGGCTACGTATAGGCATATATATATATATATATATCTTTTTACCTTAAATATACAAAAAATAAAAAGCAAGCATCAATTGTCAATGCATTAAATTACTGCCGAGAATATGTACATATATTGAATCACCGATAACAAGTACTATATTGTTTGAAATTCTACATATTTTAGACAATAATAATGCGATAACAATATAAAATGCCAAAGTTGTTCAAATTTTCACAAAATTAGTCCCTGAAAAGGGGGGCTTTTTGCTTGTAATGGTAGCACATAATTGCTACTTCAAACATATCACACATATACACACAAACAATTATGTTTAGCACACTATGAAATTCCGTGATTTTAAGGAAAAACCCGCCAAATTATCTGATTTTCCCTGATGCGTACGCACCCTGGAATAACAATAAAATTAAGAACCTGTTTTAATTCATACACTTATTGAACTACTGTGAGCTAGTCAATACCGCAGCTCTAGCACTGCGGGACCCTTATACATATGACTACAGTACTCTCAGCTTGCATATACCCCGCGCATGCGTGGATGAAGTGCGAAAATCTATACAAGGCTCACAAAAAAGTCTATAGTTATATTTGATACTTTGATTAGAAAACCCCTTATAGGACCATCGGTCATTAAGGCATATCAGTTATATGAATAAAAAGAACGAGTGTCGAGAGTAGACTTGACAACAGGGACAATTGCCGGCAGGTTTGATAGATATCCGTTGCGTGCAACATCGGATAGCTACATCATTATAGGGTTGCAGGTGAATAGATGATAATTCTAATTCTGCAAATTAATGACCGCGCAGTCCATAAAGCAAAATATCGAGTAAAAAAATAAGACGTCCAAATCAAAGATAACACTACTGATCACAATAAATACACGAATTCTAAAGACATAATGCACGTTATTCTAGTTATAGGGGACGCCAAGAAAAAACAAAATGAATAACGTTAGTGAAGATTTGACTAAGACATTTATATAGAAAATATGTCGGGCAACAAGGTCAAAATTAATCATATGCAATTCGCGTAGAAAAAAACTTTTACTGTTAATGTCAGACCGCATTTTTATGTTACCTGTTATGCGAAATGCCACATTTTAATTTGAGTAAAATTTACCTACTTTCTTCCCTATCTAATAGCGTATCATATCTCGGTTCGGTAGTAGTATGATCAAGAGATAATCGATTCCTTGTCTTGCTGTTGATCAAGTTCATTATACACAAAAAACGTTTACTCGCAACAATATGCATAGAGCTGAACGGAGGGCCTACCTTCTTAACCAGCTGTCGGAGTTTTTTGTCCTCTAATTTTCGCCTTTCATAAACTTAGAAAGAGCACAGACAAACTGAAACAGACACCTATAGTTCGAGCCAGTCTTTGCGGCTTCTGAATAATAGTACGAATTTAACCGGTTCTAACCCATCTAAAAATAGTAACAGGGGAATTACCATGACTTTATTAAGTTTGGTCAGCCCCTCCTTCCCGCATGTGTGTGACCTTGAGCACAATCTGATGGGTCGACCTAGTTATCGATCGATGACGTGTCAGACACATATTGGTTGGCGTACTTATTATTTTTAGGCGATAAAAACCAGACCACGGGTTCCTGCTAAATAATTACTTCACTTCATTGGACATACATTTCTATCATCGGATCTCTGGCCTTTGAGTGTAGACGTTGGTCCCGTGTTCGACCGTACCACCTACCTACCCACCTCTGACTTTCGAGTAGGCGAGTAGCGAGTTGGCGAAACAACAACATGATTAATTAGTTTGCTAAGTCACCTCGCTGGTCACGTTGCTTGCTTGCTCTGAACACTACATACCATATCTACGAACGAGCTTCAATCAGTTACAGCCGCTCGAGAACAAGGTGCAAGAAACCACACTCGAGAAATCAATTCAAGTAATACTCGAGTAGGACTTCTTTGGTTGTTCGAGTTTAGCGATCCTATCCGTTACTCAAGCAGCAGTTGTAGTATACACAGACTCGAAAAGGAGATAGCGATAACCAAGCAGTGCGTAGCACATAGCAATGACTCCGTCGGCTATGCCGCCCATCAACTGGCGACGTTAAAGTATAGAACTACAGTATTTGAATAATTTATAAAAATTGTTGAATGCTGTTGACAACGATAACCTTCTACAACGCAATACATGTATTGATGGCAGTTGTAGCTCGCAACGCGCGATGAACAAGCAGACAGATTGATAGCACACATTCCGCCATCACCACCCCCATCCCCTAGTATACGCTATCAATGTGCTGCGAAGGTGTTGGCAAGTGAAGAAAGCACACGTACACAGCATGTGGATTGAATTAGTTGATGGATGCAAAACTTGATCGACTTTTACTAGAGAGATTTACTTTTTTTTAAAGTGTAACTCTAGTATCATGTTACATAATACCCCAAACACTGTGTTTTGTTGCCGTTATTTCAATATCAATGCAAAACCATTTGACTTTGAGGACGCAATCGTGGAAATATACACCGTGTCAATTATACGGTATATGTATTACGCTATTATATTCAAACAGAGAGACAACAGTCTCATGGCCCAAAGAGATGAACCTTCTTCTGAGGTCCATCTTGTAGAATATCTGAGATGCAAGAGAGTGGATGGTGAAGAAAGTGTGAAGTATAAAAGGGAGAAGGGTTGGGCCAAAGACGAGGCGATCAGCTATAGAAGATTTGGGATGGGGCACCCGAAACCTTCCGCCGAAAAAATGCCATCACCAGCAGGGAAGCGGATCTGTTCTGTGCCGAATATCTAAGAAGATTATGGGCAGGTGGAACTCCTTCAAGAAGAAACTGAGGCCTTGACGCGTAACAACAAGCCCAACAACGGGGCCGGAGGTAGGAGACGGACGAGCTGGACGGTCCAGACAGACCAGTGGCGCATGATGAAGTTAGGTGTGAACAACGAAGAGTAGCTAAGCAATTCCACGGAAGAAAACTCGAGCAACTGCAAGGGCTCATAAAACGTTTCGAGAACCTAGGTGTATTGAACGCCGAAATGGAAGTTAGAGTGACCCTCATCGGTTGGGACAAAAGACTGTTCCTGATTAGTTTGTTAACTTAATAAAACAAGCAAGAACGCAAAAGAAAATAAAGAAAAACTTCACAGATATAAGCAGTGAGGACAGAGCATGGGTAGACGGAATGGTACAACATTGGGAAGGGAGTTCGGCAAGGCTGCACTCTATCCCCCTAGCTATTCAACATATACAGTGAACGGATAATAAGAATCGTGCTGGATGAAGCAGACTGTGGTATTAGGATAGGAGGAAAGCAGCTGAACAATCTACGACACCGCACTTATCACTAAGAGCAAGGAGGAGCTGGAAATTCTGTTGGTTGCAGTGAAGAAGGAGAGCGAAAAGGCCGGTCTGTGTCTAAACATGAAGATCAAAGTGATGACCTTTGCAACCAAAAGGCACTTAATAGAATTCAAGCTGGGGAACGAAAATGTAGAGGTGGTCGACAGCTACATAGTGGCAAATGGCGGCTGCGGAGAAGAGATTAGGAGATTGGGCTTGGGTAGAGCAGCAATGTCGGGACTGGTAAAGATCTGGAAGAACAGGAATGTATCTGCGGAAACCAAAAGAAGGCTAGTGTGTACTTTATACGCCGCAGAATCGTGAACTGTGAGAACAGAGGATAGGAGAAGCGATGCTTTTGAGATGTGATGCTGAAGAAGAATGCTTAACCTTGGACGGTACGAAGAACTCATGAGTCAATATTAAAAGAAATTAACAAATTTGGAACAATCTTCCGTGTGTTTTAAAAAATATAACTGACTTTTCATTGTTTAAAAAGCATTTAAAAACAGT
>JAUYWV010147367.1:0-18859 GCA_032274565.1 Nematoplana nigrocapitula | reverse complement strand
GGTGTGAAATGGCCGTTTCGGGCAGAAGGAAGCCTTCCACAGAAAATTTCATAAAACAAAAGTTGCAGGGCACCTCCAAAAATGGAGGACCGGACTAGGGCAGGGTTAGGGTTAGGCATGTACCCAGCAACGCGGGTACCCACTGCTAGTTAAATATAATTATGTAATCGGCATTGCGTTGTACGAATGTGAAAGTTGGACATTATAAGTAAGAAAGAGGAAAGGATGGTGGAGATATTTGAATTGTGTCTGTGGAGAAGAGTGCTGATAGTGAGCTGGCAGAAATACTCCAAATATTTTGAATGGATCGATAACATAAGAATAATAATGGGAGGAAGATGGCCATCAGAATTAGAAGAAGTTCTAACTGAATATTATGAAAATCAGACATATATTATTTATTCAAATTCAATTACTCAATTAAGCCTGTGCACTTACCAGAGGGAGGAACACCATTTGAATGCTAACAGGAAGTAGGAAGAAATTTATGTCAGCTGTGCTAAGACGGATTTCTGTCGAGTGGAGAGAAAGCAGCGTAACACATGCGTACTGTACTCCACAGGCGACTCCAGTGAGCAGAGCAGAGCGGTTGACGCCCAAAGAAAGTGTGCTCCTTTCTTCTTCTGAGGATCAGTGGGGTGAGCAATCGCTCCCAGATCAATCCGCAAGTGAGCGGATCAATGAGGGACACCAAGTCATGTGATAAAGCTCCATGTATGTACGTCATCAATATGCAATATGAGGAGTGTCAGTTGGATGCATTTTTTGCCGGCTATCATTTTAACTTCCTCATTTTCTTTTACATGACGAACTTTGTTTTTTGTCTGTACCGCCGTTCTGCAAAATTGTAAAAATAGTACGATAGAAAAAGTACGAAAACCAGAGAGAAAAGAGAATGTAACAAAAAAGGGGGAAGTTCAAATATCAAAAGAAAACCACGTGTTCCTCGATTCGATATACAGGGACCAACGACAGAAAAGACTGGGCACAAGGATGTTCTGGAGGGCCGGTTGATGCAGGCTAATAGCAAACTGTGAACGAAGGAGAGGCGGCACAGTCGCATAGAAGCGGCAGGCTTAACTAATTCACAGAGATATATAAGGAGCTGGCGCCAAACCACAGAACCACTTGTGGATCAAGCAATATAGCTTGAAGGTGAGTCGTTCAGCGTACAGTAACCAGTTTTCGCTTATCCGTATTATCACCACCTTCAAGTATTTAAAATCCAGCGCCACCTTTGGTGGCAAGGCTAGGGCCGTTTAGAAATTTCCTTGCTCTGTGGATACCAGCTGGATCACCGGACAAATCCCAGTGCTGTGGTTGTTGTTGTTGTTGTTCAGGCTGTAGACCTTTTCCGTAACCAGTTCCAGAACTTGATCGCTTCCCTCGGTTTCCGGCAAAGGTCCGCGATCTTTGGGATGTTGCATTCACTTCTCTTCACAAGAGTACCAGGTCATTCTTTTATCAGGTGTTCTGTTTTGGTGGGACTGAGAAACAGTCTTCTGTTATTTGTGTCGCGTGTGACAACCTTGAAGTTGCCATCAAAGAGTCTCATAGTTTATAAAAAGTTACTCTTCACTTCTCAATAGTACTCTTTGTAATAATGGTGCGTTTTACTTCCTTCGTGACTTTAAGTATTTTGTTATTTGTTTTAATTAGTCATTTTGTCCGGGTTATTTTGTCACTAAGTTGAACTGTTTTAAATGCTTGACGATAGAATATGCTGAATAATCTAAAACGGTCGCTATGGTAACCAACGTTTCCCTTAAGCATGATTCTTTTTTTTACTTCGTAGTAATTATATCCTTTTCTTCTGTGTATCATTTTCTAAATTGTAATAATATCTTTTTGTAAAAATGAAAATTGACACTACTGTTAATTGAACATTAATCTAGAATAGCAAATTCGAAAAATAAAGAGAAAAATCAGGCCAACAAATGTAATATGAGAATATTTAATGCTACTGGCTTCGAGAAGGGTAGCAGAAGCATTTTATATCGGTTACAGACAAATCGACAATGATTTGAAAACTGAAAAAGTGAGAGGCGCCATTGAAAGAAGGGAAGCAGTCCTTGATGTGAATTAGTGAATTGGTGTCCTAAATAAGTCGCAATCTATACAGTAAAGCCTCGTTAATCCAAACCTCGATCAATCCGAAGAAATTTATCTGGGAAAGGAATTCCCCAATGCATTTTGTCTTCATTTATCCTGGAAATTCGGTTTCCGGATCCGGATATAAAAGTCGAAAACAATCGTTTCAGCTTTCTAAAAAAATCTGATTTTTTAAATGCACTAGGAGAACTTGCTGCCAGGATTCATGTTTACAGCTGAATTGTCCTAAACGATGCGTGCTTTATGCACATATATCGTGCAGACCTCGGATGATGAGGCAAACAGAAAGTTCCTGGATTCTCTGTGGGAGATGTCGGTAGTGGTGATGGATAGATTGTGTGCATTGAAGCAACAGAAAATGACCTACTTTACAAGCCTGTTTAATCTTAAAAGTTATGGGTGTACTTGTACTTGTTCGCTGCATTTCGATTTTCATATACTGTAATATAAAGGGAGACAAAAGAAGGCCGAACTACATACTGTATTTACGTAATTATACAAATGGATTATATTTCGTAGTGTTTTAACTAGATGGACTTTCTCCATTTCCTAATAGACTGGATGGAAGTTACAATTACTCTGGGATATCTTGCAAACAAATGAAGATGCTGGTTTGGCCGCCAGTAGTATATGAATGCACAGTTAGATGATATTCAAAGCTCAGAGAAATAATGAATCATTAGTCGGAAAAAATTGTTTATCCGGAATGTTTTCTGGTCACACCGACTAAATTGACTAATGTCAGATCTCCGTGTCTTGGACTTGGATTGGAGGCTATAGGAGTGTTGATGTACTGACTAAAATTTGTTTTATTATCACTTCACTAATTCTAGTTAAGCTGGCATCAAACCTCAGTCAGAGTTGCCTCCGAAAATTGCGTCGTTAACGGCATAGTTGATAATTAATTAATCAGCGAGGTCAGTTTTATGCTTGGTTAATTTGTATACCTCTCAAAAATGTTCTGATCACAATAACTGTTTATTGTCTACTTATTTTCTGTCATATTTTCTATGTTGTTATGGAATGATTTGAGCAGGCAGCAGATGTTTTCCTTATATAAATTTGTGATTTGGTTTCCAGTGGTTCTACCAAATATTTAAATTCGGAAATTCGATGTTGTGAATACTACATTTCGTCGTTTTCTCCTCCGTAAATAATGTAGCTCCTGCCTCATCAATTACCACATAAGAAAAAAGTCTATTTACAAAATGATCCCATTGAAAGGTTAGTGAACTCCACATGACACTCGTTAGTGACAGCCAGCCTGATTTTCAGTTTTAGAAGTCACAAGCTTCTACTGATGAGCGTATGTATCTCAGTCGTAGTGAGAGCAAGGTTAAAATATTGATTGTTTTATAAAGATAATGTGTTCGAAAGAACACGATCCTTGACACAGAGAGTAATTTTTATTTTACAAGTAGATTTTTAAGTGGCCCTTAACCTTTTCATAAGACTCGAGATCGGTGATGACATCCTTTCAACAGCTTTTCAAGTGTGGGACGTTATTTTTGTTGCAAACGTTAGAATTTAATATAAAAATGGGAACATAGTAGTTTATTTTAGACTGTTTATAGAATACACGTTTATCAGTATAATACAAAGATCTGAGTAAAATATAATATACATTCTAAACAATATACAGTATATATATATATATGCCTGACAACATTTTGTCTCATACAAAATAAATTTCAGATTTTTCAATCTCCTTTATAATGATTGGAGGTACAGTACATATCTATATAGATCGATTGAATTATAAAATATACTATTACAAATGCATTATGTTGTACAGTATATATGTAGTTGCCGTGTTAAGCCGCATTTATACCTGCATTACATTAATCAGAAGAAACATTTTTATGTACATTAAGTGCAAAAAGTGCTACCCAGAAATGTATCGAGCACTACGCTAGTGAGAGGACGAACAACTCCCAACTTAGGGAAATTGTCAACTGAGGCTGATTTTAAAATAGCGACAAAAACTTATTTATACAATAGGTATCACTTGGAATGCCTCCTTAAGAAATTACGGAAAATTGTCTATATAATATAACAATACACAAAAGGAAAGAATAATTATACTTTTTTATCATGCAATCAATTATTAGAACACAGAACTTCCTAAATTTTCTTTGGTTTGCATGAGGCAATATTAGATTACAAGTTGAACTTTCCTTCAAGAAACAATTGGCCAAACGTTGGTAAATTGAAGAAAAATCAGAGCAAAAATCAGCAAAATTGAAACACTTTAGCAAACAATTGTGACACGCACATGTAATTTGACATGTCAAAAGAACAGAATGTTAGTTCTGCACGAACGGAAGACATGTTTCACAAATTCAGCGCTACCTGAATCGTCTGCTTAAACCTCGGATTCCTAGCCCTCATTGACAGCGATGTTTTGGATAAAGCACAAGCAATGTTTTCATGGCAATTATTGATGTCTTCCAGCTCCACTTCAGTTAATAATTTATCGGTAAAACAAGCTGCAATTTGTTATAAGACGATTTTATACATTTATATATCAATTAATATGAATTTACCTATGAAATTCCGCTATTTTAAAAAATCAGCCTCATGTCAAATTCCCCTTGTCGATCTGCTAGGTTTATCCAAATTCTATATTTTAATAGTCATCGTTAAGCCTATCGGGTCCTCCAATGAGGAACTACCGTGAAACAATATTAAAAGATTTTCTTAATGAAGTTGGCTATTGACTTTTAAAATTCAGTGCTATGACTGGTATAATCAGTGTGCATAAAATTCACCATGTTGTTGGTACAAACAGTCGGAGGTGCATTTTTTATGCACCAAAGTGTATGGGAAATTACTACTTCAAGTAATCATTTATATAGGGAAGAAATCTTAACCTGTTAGTCCAGTATAACAAAATATACAAAAAATAACACACAGTACATTTGCAACATCGAATATAAATAGAAAAATGCACAATGCATACATGTATTTTTCAGGAGAAAGAGCACATCTGGAGGCTGACGGAGGCCGGGTTAACTACACCGTTTCAAGAAGTAAATGTGATATGTATTTATGAATATGACAAACTAAAGAGTTAATAACACTTATTTCAAGACAAATCGATGATATACAGATGATAAACTTGTGTCATGATGAAAGTATATATGGTGCGAATTCTCAAATGGTGACGTCATAAGTAGGTCATCCAATCAGACTGTAGTACGAACCCTCTCATCAATGCCGATCGATTGATACCAATCAGGCCTCCGTACAAGTTCAAATAACGTGAGAAATTTAAATTCACGTGACCTTGACCTACGTATGACGCACTACAGTCTGATTGGGTGACCTACTAATGGCGTCAGCAATTGGGAAGTTCCAATCTGCTTTGGGGTAATCTGAAGCCTGCGAAACTCCTACTACTGGTGTCCATATTAAACTTTAGGGAATTCAATATTCCGTTTGACCTGTACCTTCATTTTCCACTAAACGTTTGGGCATTATGTAGGCAATTTTAAAATATGTGCTTCGCTATTGTAAAAAAAGCTTAGATAGGCACCAGTGCCAAGATTAATCATAGCAAAGTACTCCAAGTTTTGCCTCACGATACTCCTTGTCATCCAGAGTGTCATAAATACACCACGCGTGCAATCATTCATTTTCGAAAATGTTACTGAACCATCACGCAGTTAAATTCAGATTCTCAATATATATCTCATACGCACTGAAAAACGTAACTCGAATTCTGAAATACATCAAAGGTTTATAAAGAAGGGCAGAACAGAAGAAAAAATGTAGTTGTTTATATAGTTTCAACAAATGAAAACAATGCTGTAGAATTAGAGAAGAGTCTACATCTTTTTCATAAGTAATGCAAAAAATGTGTCAAATGTATTTCAAAACAGTTGCACGTAATATGAAATTTTTATTAAATTTAAATGGCATCCGCCTTATTTTGCATTTTGGCAATACATTTGACCCTATTGCAATACATATGACGCTTTATATGCAATATATGAGTCACACTTTAAAATACATTTGGAAACAGTGTAGTTGTCAACTGGAATTTAGAGACGGAGCATCCCAACAAAGCAAACACGATCACACAACACGCAAAACCTCACTGGTCATGTCGAAGAAGGATTTGTTAACAATTAAAGTACATACAAGTAGGACATTCACATATCGGAGTAGAGAAGAGTATAGAAATGGGAAAATATTGGGATAGCTTAACTCACTAGTGGCCAGAAAATAGTTTAATTACCTGTAATTTATATAAATGACAGATTAAGTAAGGTGTCATCGGTATAGTGCTACGAATAAGAATGTACTAGCCGATCTTTTTGATTGCTGAATCTCACAAAAAAGTGAAATGCACTCAGGTGCAAAAAGATCTGCCAGCCTGGAATTTAGTACTAAATTGATGAAAAATAGACGGTGGCTTTTCCTGTTAGTATCCGATTAAATAATTCCTCTTTATCCTCTTCTTTTCCTTCTCCAAATGATCTTGGCCTTCTTCCTTCAAGTTTTTTGTTTAGTAGTTTTGTGATTGGCGTTTCCTTGTTTATCCTCGTCAGAATTACCTTGTCAGTGATGTTACATTATACTCTCAGCTCCATCCTGATGTCCTTTTCGTATTCAATTTCTCATCGGATGGGTTCCTCCAGTGTCCCACATGCGTCTGACTAGGCCATAAAGAGAGAGTGGAACTTCATGATTTGTCGATCATTGACTGCTTCCTTCAAGGGTTGCAAAGTGGTCGATTGTCTTTCCATTGATCTCATTTAAATTTAACCATCATCATCATCATCATCATGAGATCAGGTGGCGCTCAGATGCGCTGCTCTGATCGCGACTTTATCACGCATTCGATCTTACCTTTTCGACATACTTCCTCTTAAAACCATTCTACATAGTCGATCGAATTTTTTCAGCATCCATTGATTGGTTCTGTGTTCTGTCCATTGAACTCTGAGGAACCTGCAGTAACACAACCGTTCTAAGGCATCGACCCACATTTTATTTGCGGTAAGGGTGAAGGTCACTATCCATTTTGAGGATCCTCTTTCGATATGTCTGAGAAATTGGAGACGGAGAATGAAGGTTTGCCAGGTGACATTTCTCTTTGCACCAAAATGTATCACGAATATGCTGCGGACAACAAGATAGGTGGCTTGCTATGATCACGATAGTACTAGATTAACGTGCTAATTGAAAAGAGTATCATTGAATATGGATATGTGTGGTAGACCAAACAGCAAATACATTGGCAGAAAATGTCCATGGACCTCATTGCCGTTCTACATCGCCTTGATAAGTTCTTATTTTGAGTATGGAACTTCTGGTTGACATCCTAAGATCACAAAGAAGCAAAGGGATAACATTGAAAAAGTTCGGCGACGAAGCCTTCATATCATTTTCCCTGAACAATCTTACAGCAGTCGCTATAATCGACTCTTGATGAACTCAGTGACCAGAAGTGTTCAATAAAATTGTTGAAAGTCAACATGACTGTCTGAGCGATCTTCTATCGACGTACATCCGGCCGAATATTGAGGCTAATCTTCGCAGGCGGCATGGCCTGGGATTTACATGCAAGATGGACAGATTTAGCAATTCCCTTTTCCCAGATGGTGCTACGCTCAATGTACAGTATAAGCTTCTTCGCATATCTCAACCACAAAAAATAAATGTCCTAAAAATTTCTTCTAAACCTGAAATTCTGCTAATTCTTCTAGCTTCCAATTAGTTTTCCTTCCTTATCACTGTCTAAAAACACAAAACGGGTTGCACACAAATCGGCCAAGGAAATTCAGATTGCTTACACAACTATGAAGGTGGAATATTGGTTCAATAACGAACAACCAACACCGAAGACGGTCAAGGCCAACGTGGTGTACCTGGGCGCCGATAAATAACTGAGCATCGCCACGTGGAAGAAGTGCAATCGAGACCCACCTCGTGGATTGTGTGGAGTACCGTGAGAAATTCGACGATTGCTTTACCATCCTGGAGTGTTGCAGTTCTGAGGTTGAGCTAGCTGTTCAGGAGGCCATTTCGTTAGGAACTTTAGTCCCTCGTTAAATAAAACTTTATCAAATTGTGGTGTTTCCTATTTTTTAACTATTGTACAGTGAACATTTCCCCTGAAGTTTATTTCGTTTTGCAGTAAACTAGCTCCAAGTTTAAAATTGTTTTAACACTCAACGTTTCCCTATAATTTGATCTTTTAACAGTACGCATTTGTTAGGGATTGGTTATTTTGTAAATACACGTGAATACAATTCATGATCTATTCACATGATCACGCCGTATTCAGAAAACTAAAATTAAACTGTAGTACCTATCGGATATTCCACTGTAAATATCTGAAATAAGGCTGCAAATTGTGTAATAGGACGCCCCTCATCATGTCCTATGTTCAAAGCAGGAACTGTCCGACTTGACCGAGGGACATTTGAAGGCGGTGTGGAATGACTGGGAAGCTGTCAGTGACAAATTCACCGAATCATCGAGAGTCAGACGCCCTGAGCGGTTCAACCAAGCTTTGTAAGCAGGACGGCTGCGTTCACAGTGACTCTGAAAGGCAGAAATGATTACCAGAATCATAGGCGTGAATTAATTCTATAAATAAAGCATTGATTTCAATGTAGAAATTAATGCCCTCATCATAGAGGCATTGCAAAATATTGGGTTGCCTGGCCCCTCCTATGATTTCTCGCTCTTCACTCATTGTTTTATCTTTTCTCCTCTCCTTTCTTCCTTTCCTTATCTCTGTTTCTCCTGGAGGTCGGGACGCTGACGCGGCCCCTTGATGGGAAATTATTATTATTATTATTCCCAGCCTTTTGATTACAGCCTTCTTCAGAAGCCCGCTTTGCCGAGCCATACAAATGTACGCTCTACTCGAACCTCTTAACCAGCCTCTTCCATAGCTCCTTGTTCAAGTTATTGGTTAGTACCAACTTTCTCGTATTGAAAGCATCCTCAACTAACACTATTTTTGTTCTCATATCTTTCTCAGAGTTCCAATCTCCAGTCAGCACTCTCTCCAAGTAGTTAAATGATTTATATTTGTTGTCATTTTGAGGTTACTGCTTATACGAACTTTAACAACTCTACATAGTACATACTTAAAGAGAAAGGGATTGGTTTGCTGAAATTACATGGTCCATGGAAGAACATGTCCGTATGCATGAGAATCAAAACCAGCAATACGATTCACAGTTCAGCAAAGCAAAGCCATCAGAGCAGCTTTAGTCAGTTGTGGAAATTAACCACGTTAAAAGGTAAAGTTTCGCACAGAAAAGAACAACGAACGCCATGATAACCATTTATTGCAATTACAGTAGTTTCGCCTATACCAGTAGGCACTGTCAATAACACCATCTTTATTGAACTGCCTTTTTGGGTTTACCCGCTCGGTTAATTTAAACAATTAAAATATATACTCTTATGTCTAAGTACTCTGAATTATCAAAGAAGATTAAAGTTGTTTTTGCATGTAATAAGATGTCTGCTTAGCTTTCGAATAAAGACATTACACCAAAAATCTTTAAAGCTGGGGTGGTCTATAAATTCAGTTGTCTGGAGAATCCAGATATTTCCTATATAGCAAAAAAACTAAAATACATCTGGCTACAATGATCAAGGAGCATACATTACAGTCTATGAGTTGTACGAACGTTCCTCCATCAAAATTGTTTCGAATCCTGGATTCTTGTAATTCTGACTTTGAGTTATCTGGCAGAGAGGCTTTGCAGATCTAAGCATCCAACCCACCTCTCAATAGACACTTGTTCAACTGTGAGGCTTCCTATACGCTTAAACTGCTCTAAACGTTGTGATTTGTGTGTCGTGTTTGTTTGAATTGATTATTATTTTCTCGATTTACACACTTTTGAATCTGATTAAAAATGCTGACTGGTGTATGCGAAACTAGTTTGAAATAAATGTCTATACTAACGGCGTTCATTATTATTTTCTGTTGAAAACTTTACTTAAGAAATATCTCCACTCTCCCTGAACTGTAACAACATTTCCTCATTGCCTATTTGTTAACTATTATATTAATCTATAAATAGGTAGATTTACTGAAACGAACAGCTATATGTAAAATAGAAGAGAAAAACATGAAAAATGCTATAGTATATATTTATTTTAGTTTCATTTCTATAACACTTTTTGATGCATGCACTACCTTTGTAAAGCAAGGCAGATTATCTAATTTGCTTAATTGACTGTTGCAAAACTTGTTTTTTGTTGAAATCGGGTTGCAAATTTTACACCATTTTTACAATATACAATTGTTATTCAAAGGATGCGATTTTAATTTAGCGGATGCGATGTCAACTATTTTAATCCGAGGGGGAATTTTTGCAGATGTGTTTTTTTTGTTTTTCGTCCTTCAACAATAAAGATAGTGTACTGTACAGTATATTAACTTAAACGCAACAAATAACGTATTTGTTTTAACGGAGCAAAAAACGGAAAACTATATAATTCAATCAAATTTAACTCATTCCAGATTAACAGTGACTGTCACCATCACTTTCTCCTTTTTCTTCGGGGTTTTCTACATCCACAATTTCGTCGCCTGCTGAAGATGTAGAGGCGGGCGGCACCATGTAGAGCTTCAGCTGCGACCTTCATGTGTTCTTCTGACGGGGAAATATATTCACCGAGAGCCATATGGGAGATGTGGCCAGTGTGTTTATTTATCACTGGCATTGGGACGAATCTATTGAACATTCGAGAAATCCCGGTTCTTCTCAAAGAATGCGAAGTATATCTACCTTCATAGCCCCCTACAGACATAATCTCCTTAAACAAGATTTCCAACGTAGTGGACAACCAATAGGAGCTGAAACATAAGAAAATGACCTTTTCTTGGCACGCAAGTATGATGCGTCGACTCAACATTCTCAGTAAGACATATTTTGACAAAAGTGCAACCGGACATCGTTCGTCCTTTCTTTGTCTCTGGGACGATTTTAAAATTCCCCCGTGGTGCGCTTTACTGTATAGTCCTCAGCGTATTCAAAATACATGTCCCTATTTTTATTGTGGCCAAACTTGAACATATTTCGTCGGAGATGTTTCTGTGCTCGCTAGATCTCAAATTCAAACAAATTACTAACACAAAAATAATCGTTTTGGTTAGTTGTACGGCATTTTCGCAGCCTAAAACTTTCCTTTCCCATAGTTTTGCCTCCATATCGTTGGCGATATATTGCTTTACACTTGCTGCTGAGGATATCTCTGATTTCGATTTGCATACACCTACTAAGTCTTCTCATACACATACCTACACCATCCGGATTTATGTGTTGACGCATCTTGCTATTCTCTTTCAGTTTCCATTAGTGTCAGGGCTGGTTGGTGTGCTGTATGCAAATAGGTTCTGCCAGGGGACAAATATTGATTTCTTTCATAACTCTGCCAGATTCCATATTGGCAGGACGTATCAGCAGATGATTTCTCGTTCTCTCTCTCTCTCTCTCTCGCACTTTTTAATCTATTGATGCTTTTTTCTGATCCCCTCCGTCCCCACATCATAATTCTATTGGAATTCGAAAGACACCCCCCCCCCCCGCCGACCATCCCACCTGTACCAGAGAGAAAGAAGATTGTCGATGGCGCCCCACGGAAAGTTATAATTAATTAAAACAATTAATTTATAAAACACGGATGTCTACTGTAGTCTGCTAAGCAAAGGGAGCAGCTAATTCCGACTTGGGAATACAGTTGATCCCGCCTCGCATGCGTGAAAAATAATCTCCCTCATCATCTCACGGAATGTCTAGCATTTTCTCTATCTGTCCTTATCTCTACCGGGAAACCATGACCTCAATCCCACGCAGATAAACAAAACAACGTTGGACACGCGCGTGGTATTTTTAAATACAGTCTGTCTATAAACCAAAGCGGTTTGAATACATCAACTATAGAGTAGACACGCGCGTCAAAATATGCAATTATTAGGTCTCCGAATGAGACAATCTTCTGAACACCTTCCTTAATTTAAATGTTAATTATAGTAAAAACTATTACTAAAAATATAAAATTTCTATAAATTATTATAATAATTGATATTAGTAATTTTAATTTTATTAATGTTTTATTATAATTTTTTATAGTAATAAACTAAGTTTGTTGAATAAATAACAATATTTCATAAACCGAAAAGCCCTAGATGCTTGGAGAAATCTTTCAACCCCAGACGTTGTTCTCAGGTTGTCTCATTCAGAAACTACAGACTTAATTTATTTATTTGGGTACTTTTACCAAAGCGTTAGAAAACAACAACTGTTGGTGTATACCGTATTTTTAAAGTTCGTTGACTTTTACCGATTTCATTAGACAAAGAAATACTTATTACAAAAATAGTAAAATCGTATGGTAAAACTATCTTTTCTGCCTACCAATTTCCTCTGCTATTTTTAGAACTGAAATTTAAATCGTCACTTTTCATTGGCCGAAAGGGCAGTCAATCAAATTACACTCCAGCAGATAGTATTCAAATCTCTTTGATTCTACTTTCAATTGGATCGATAATCATTCCTTGTCTTGCGATCATTTTCATACTTTAAGCTCTGGCTTCCATTGTCTTTTGTCACCTAGACGCTATGATTGGCTGATTTGTTGAAATTCCCTGTCTAGTTGTGCTATTTATAACCTATAGGTGGAACACGATGAAAAGCGGTCTCCCCTCAGAAACTACCTGGGCGAATCCGAGGAAGAAAAGCTGATTGACGTCCAACTCCAAGCCGGCGAGGACGCGCTCTTTCTTCGAAGGATCTTCGTCTCGCGAGCGACGATACGCACGGAAGGCCATCTCCAGAGCCAAAATCGATACGGCAGTCTCTTCCAACGCCAAATCTACATTGATCTGGATATAAACAGAAAAAATGATATACTTAGGTCGATCGATAGGTTTTACCGAAGACTGACGGGAATCACATGGAAAGTGAAAGAGCCCAATGAAGATGTGATGAATGAAGTGAAGAAAGCAATAGGGGAGGCAATGTACAGTATATCCAGAAACTCTCTAATCCAAATGGTAAAATAGCGGAAGATGAAATATTATGGTCATCAGATGAGGACAAAAGGAACAATAGCTAAACCAATCATGGAAGGAAATGTTGAGGTAACAAGAGGTAGAGTCAGGACGAGAAGACATTAGATTGATCATTTGATGGAATGCAGTGAATGCTCAATGGAGGAACTGAAAGAGAAAGTCAGAGACCGAAAAAAATGGAGACTGGATGTACAGCACTGCGCTAAGGAGATGATGATAGTGAAAATACCTGGTTTCTAACTGCAAAGCATTTCAGTCATATTTTCTCGATAAGAGAATAGTTTATTGATTGCAGCATTCACTTGATAACATTCATCCTAATTGATAACTGAAAAAATGCGTCTCTCTCTCTCTCCGAGTCAGTTGGCCGATAAATCAGCTGCTGTGTTCACAATCCTGCGCAAAGTGTCTCGATCCATCACCATACTGGATGGATGCCTCTCCAAATGTTGACCCGGCTGCAAGCTTGATGTCCGCGTTCCATCTCAGGGCTGGTCTGCATCGTCGTCTGTTCCCCTCGACCATTCCTTGCATTATTTGTTTTTCCAGACCATTTCTTCTAACAGCATGTCCGAAAAAAGTCAGCTTTCTGCGTGTAATTTGGGATAGAAGCACTCTTTTCTTGACTCCAACTTTTTCTTGAATCCATTGGTTTGTTCTTTTCTCCATCCAACATGTTCTCAGAATCTTGCCTGTATACCCATTATTCAAAAGCATTCACTTTCTTTCTTTCTTTGTCACTCATAGCCCAAGACTCACAACCATAAGTGGCAATTGGGCATGCTGTTCCGTGGATTAGTCTAACTTTTAAGTTTATGTTGATATGTTTACTTCTCCAGATGGTAACCAATTTTTGAACAGCAGAACGTCCCATGCATAACCTCCTCTTAATTTCTAACGCGCTGCCACCCTTCGAGGAGATTAGAGATCCCAGAAAAATGAATTCCTCTACTTCTTCGATTTTGTCATTATCGAGTACGAAATCTCTTCTGTCTGTTCTGTTTCTTTCTATAACCATGATCTTCGTCTATTTCAAGTTCAAGAGAAGTCAAAAATGCGTACTTTGCATAAATCAGCAACAAACTCACTTGTTCATTCGCGTAGAGTCCCTGTAGACTACAATTCGTCAGTTGTGGAGTGGGCAGTTTTAGACGATGTAATAGTCTGTTGCCTTTGTGATCGAAATGGGATGCTGAAAGTTAAATGCACATACAGTATGTATATAGAAGATAATTGGACTCTGACAATTTTCCTTATTTAGTAATAATAGGCATTTTATTTAAATTATTCTAAACACACCTATAATATGAAACAAGAATGTCCAGTGTCTCCACTCCTCTTTAATAATGCTGTTGGTGAGGACACTTATGTGAGAAGTTGAGAAGGTGCTGCTCACAGAGAGGTCAGGAGGGTCAGTGATTGGAGGAAGAGCGATTTGGAACATCCGGTATGCAGATGGTACAACGCGGATAGCCTGACAGCAAGGAAGAGCGATTTGGAACATCCGGTATGCAGATGGTACAACGCGGATAGCCTGACAGCAAGGAAGAGCTGAGCGATAGCACTAAACTGCTCAGAATAGTGAGTATGGGAGAAAGACTGGAAAACGAACTCCATGACAGCGCATGGAGAAGGAAACATGAAGGATTGCATAACAGAGAAGAAGATTAGACTGGAGATTGCGAAGAATAGCCTAAACAAAGGACCTAAATTTGAGATTGAAAGTAAAGTTTACGGAAGTTCTGATGTGGAGCATTGCTTTGTATCTATGTGAAAGTTGAACATTAAGGTAAAAGAGGAAAAGATGGCGGGGATATTTGATTGTGGCTGTGGAGATGAGTGCAGAGATTGAGCTGGCAGGAGAGGAAGACAAATGAACGGGTCAGGAATACAATAGGCGTTCAAAAAGAGGAAGGTTTGTTGGAAATGGTGCAGAAACGGAAATGAAAGAAGTATGATCATTGATATAGAAGAGGTGAATGTTTGATCTTGGCTACTGTAAAGGGAGATGTGTGTGCGAAAGGAAGGATAGGACGGGGAGATTTGCATCGATGGATAACATGAGAAATGAGATCGATCGCTTTTTGCACAAACCTGTGTGTCCAAAGTCAAAGTACAGGAAATGAGGAAAGAAAGAAACAGTGTCCAGAGTTGTCTGTGAATGCATTTTATGCGAGAAAAAAAATAAATTCTGCTATTATAGACAGCAAAACATTTTAGTGCAAACTCCTTCATGCTATCTGCATGTCTCTCTTCTTTAGACGGGCAACGATTGTTGCTATAAGCGAAGCTGCTTGATTAATGTGAAGTTGACTGGCATGCAGGAAATCTGTATACTGGAGAGGAAGTGGCCAAATCTTCTGGAGAACCAGTTTATTGCGTGGACAGTTTTCGACGGCGGCACATCCATTTCAATCCAAACGATATCCGGACACTTAAACAAAACTGAATGGGAGCGAAGATCGAAGAGATATGTAATGAATGAGGGTCGAAAAGTTGACTGTCTACATATTCCGTCATTTTAGATAATTGTGCAAATGACGTAAACATTTTGTAGCAAAGTTTTTTATTAATCATTTACGATTACAATAATCTTCTCTTTACATATAATACTATATACTTATTTGCTCTAGAATCTAAGCTATTAGAAGATGCAGAAATTCAAAGCGTTTACTCATACCATCGTCGATTATCGCGAGATATTCTATATGAATGCTTATTTCCGTATTTCTATTATATTTTTCGCCATAATTAACGATGGTTTTATTTTGTCTGTAATATATTCAGACCCGCCATATCATTTGGTTTACCCGGAAACCTCCCAGATCTTTGAAGATTTCTGGGAAATCTCCCGGTCTCATTTGCAAGTCTCCCGACTTTTCAGTAATATATGTATAAAATCTCAGAGTAAAGCGGCAAACAGTTTCGCTGCATATGTACTTTTCAATAAACGTGTGAATAAATTGTGAATAATAGTGATAAGCTTAAATAAAAAATCTGTCTGTTTTTGTAATATTCTCAAATTTAAAGGACACCAAACAGGCAGAAAAGCTCTCTTGGATTGGACTGGAGAGTTTATATCCTGACACTCAATCGTTCAATTAGAAAAGATTTACACTCAGAATTAAAGGTTTTTAAAGTTGTGGTTTTATCTTTTTCCTCTTATTTCTCCATTATTATTTTTATTTATTTATCTAACTAGATATGGATTCTCCAGAGAAAAAGGACAGTAAAACAAAAGTATGAGTATAAATGCAAGTAGGAAAGGTGGTCGCGGTATGCTTTCTGTCGAGTTTCTATCACGGATTTCTTGTCGTCCATAGTGGTCTACTAAATGTATAAATGTTCAAATAAAGTATCTGAATATTTATATATTTAGTTACAGTATACACATAGTTTGACGTTTTCATTTATACAGGGTGCGATAGAAGTCACTACCCTAATAAAAGTTATATCAATTCAAGCATTTATTTATAAAAATATAAAAGGCCTACAGTATATATAGACAAAGTGCATTGTCGCATGATGTTAAATCCGGGCTCCTGGGTGGCCAGCCAGGGACATGGACGAACTTACCAACCCATCTTCCGTTGAACCGCTTATTGAGAAAATCTCTTGTTCGGATTGCGCATGAGGTGGGGCTCCGTCTTGCTGTAAATGGTACGAATATAGACATCCTCTGTGTTCAAGTTCAGGCATAAATTAAATTCGTAGAAGTTTCACATATTTTTCAGAATTTATCACCCCTTCAATGAAATAAGGACCAAACAACTGCGTTGCTGACATTGCAGCCCATACCATTAAGTGTGGTGGGTGCATCTGTACCTGTTCCCAAAAGTGAGGGTTCTCATTCGACCACATAACGGCATTACTATGTTTCGATGACAAATATATGGCAGGTTTATCAGAAAATGTTAGCTTATTTCTCAACCGATCATTATCATATTTTTAGGAATGAGATTGCAGCATTCAACTCGGTTTTGCAGGTCCAGTGGAGTTAAATATTGAACTTTTATAGCCTTGAATGGCTTAAGACTTAAGTCTTTCTTTAAAACACGACGAACAGTAGTTCTTGGTATGTTAAGCTGGTCAGAAAGTGTGCTAGAAGATGTTCGTGGATTGTTCGAATCACCTCACGAATCTCATCGATATAATCACCCCTTGCATTGTGTCTGCCACTACGAGATTTATCCAAAATTGACCTGGTTTCGAATAGTTTATTGCTCCATTCCTTAATAACACGATGCTCAGGAGGCTCTGTGTCAAAACGCTCACGTGATTTCTTCCTTAAACTAATCATTGCAAATCGGTCTTGTTCTGAATCATGCCACCAAGCAACAGCCAAGATCCTAAATTCAATCGTATAATCACTGACATCAGAGATTGTACGCTACATGATAACTATAATGACTGAATGCTGTTCATAAACTGTAAAATTTAAATTTAAAAAATACATAGAAATATATTATAGTTACATTTGATATATATAATTGGATACAGATAAAGGTTGCTAATTTGTTGAAAAATCATTATTTTTACGGTAGTGACTTCTGGCGCACCCTGTAGAGTTAATATTATCCAAATGATATCAAATCAAACAATAAACTTTTTTTCGTCTTTTCCTCTCAAAATTCCCCATTTTTCGTGATTTTCTTCCCGGTTAACTTACAGTATTTCCTGGCTAAACCATGTAGTAAATCTAGATAATTCCAAAATACAAAACGGCTGTATTCACAAATTCTCCTTGGATCTGTAGCTCTTTGTATAATACCTATATATAGAGACCCTGTGGAAGATGCCGTATCTATTTGGGTATATAAAAGGTAAAAATGACCTACGAAAAGAGGTCTATAAGCGGTTATTTTTACAATTTATCATACTATACAGTGAACCTCCATCCGCAAATTCATCTAAATATTTTAGCTGTGAATAGCAAAATTAGTTTAAGCGAAAAATCTAATCAAAGACAACAGGAAACATATACTCTCCATTTCCAGTGTATAATATTTGATAAATAATTTATCGATCATTTATTTCTCTTTCCCATTGCCCATTCGGCGTGAGTAGAATTGCAAAGTTTAATTTACTGGTTGCACAGTCTACTATTTTTTCATCATCCACCGGACATAGAAAACCATTAACTTTGCTTAACACGGCCCACGAAGTGTGGAGCAGAAACAATTAGTTTTCTAGACAATACAATAATTCTCGTTTATTTTTGTACTTTTTCTATTTATTGTTAAATGGATTACCTGCACAGTTGGGTTTCCTATCTGAAATTAACTGTCACTCGTCGACACAATGCAAGCAATAAAACTCTATTATTTCTTTGACAGAAAACTGCCTCGAGCCGTCTGTATAATCAAGGGAGAAATAAAATATCAGAAAAATGGATTACTAGATATGCCGGCAGTGGACGACATCAAATCTCTAATCTGATATTTCTCTCAGAATGAAAATGTCATCTCACAGCTGTCTCCGACTCATTTCCCAAATGTACATCTGAATAACGTGCGATTCCTGCCTGCTTATTCGCTCTATAATTTTATGAATACAGTATGCAGGAAAACAATATAACTTTTTGATGAAAGCAAACAGAACCGACAAAATTAACAATATAGCAATCATATATTTGATTTGCAGTACATGATTTATGGCGCGTAGCGCCTTAGAAATCATGTACTGCAA
>JAUYWV010147356.1:0-10272 GCA_032274565.1 Nematoplana nigrocapitula | reverse complement strand
TTTTGACTTTGGCTTTGATTTTGATAATTCAAGATATTTGTTCAAAGTTTCATTAATTGTTCTCTTGGGCACATCATGAAGCTCTAGAAACTCTAGATGGATGTCTAGATGTAGCAAAGGGGTTAGCATGAACAAATCTTTCCATTTGACGATGCATGTGCTCTGATATCTTTGAGGGACGACCTATACGTAATTGTGGGTTGACATAACCAGTTTCATCTTGAAGTTTTGTAGCAATTTGGGATAATGAGTTATGCTCAATATTACGTAGCAAAAGAATATTAGAGCATTTTCTTTGTGATATTTGCCGCTGTTTTCCCATTAAAATGTGCAAAAATGCTCAAAACTGGTAAATGTTGCTTATATATCACGTGAAAATCTGGTGAAATAAGTGTTGATGAATATCTATTTTTAAATTTTGTTAGTATTTTAATATTTTATTAATGCTATCTAATGTATACTACTTCAAATGACAGCAGTAGTAATGCTAATTTAAAAGAATAATTTAATAAATGATAAAAATAGATTTTACTGGCAAGTGTTGCTAAACTTTATGCCCACAATGTATACTGTTTAGAAAAAAATGCATTTTTATATAATACAGTATGTTTAAAAATGAAGTTCATAATTTACTTAAATTGAACAAGATGTGAATTAAATTGAAAGTATTATTTACCTATTTGCTGAAACTGAATATGCTATTAATTCAGTGATGGGCAACTAATTTAAGTGAAATTAGTTTTGCCCTGAAACTAATTGAAATTAGTAATTAAAAAAAGAATAATTCAATTATTTAAGACCGCTAATTCTAATTGAATCTCTTTTGTCAATTAAGAATTAGTTTGCCTTCTTTGTGAAAGAAAATGTTTTAGTCAGCCAGCTAACGTAACCATAGAAATAGAATATACAAACAACTAGAAGCAGCGTGCAATTCAATCATCACGGTCATGCTTGGTATTTTCAAACAGACAAAAAGAGTTGGTTTCTATTGATTTCAATGCAAATTAACGTAATTTCAAAGAGGCAAAACTACATGAAATATAACACATATGAATAAAATAATAAAATGTGAGCCTGGATGAGAGATACAATAATATATAACTTATAGCAGTATACATTGTATAACAAAAAAGTTTTTCTGATAAAGACTTTACCTAGTTTTTATAATATAAAGTAAGGCTTCCCTATAGTCTGCCTGTCACTAGTTAGTCGTCGCAGCGATTACACTCGCAGACAGCAGGGGCAGACACTGACCACACACTATAGGCTTAAATCTGACTGGTGTTGCTAGATGCTATATAATCTATTTCTATGGACGCAATGCATCCACTCGCCTATTCGGATCCGTCTTCCTTCAGCTCAGTTGTTGAAACAGCCTGGCGCAACAGGCTGACTCCCGAGGTGCTGGAGCACCTGGTGATGCTCAAGGCCATGCGCAGGATGCTCTAATTCGACTTCTACTGTTATGCCAAATCTTTTCGGATCCATATAAATATTGAAACGATAACAACATTCTGAAGGATTCAAGAATAAATGAAACTATAATTGTAATTTGTAACTAATTGAATTAGTTGACAACTAATTTGCCCATCACTGATCTTAACATAATTATTCCGCGTGTACAACTAAGCCTACTTTTCCCACTTTTTCTAGTACTGCATATTTTTCCAACCAATTCAAAATTATCTCATTTGCTATCCGCCCATTTTCTTCCCAACCTCTTGATTTTATGTCATGAGAAAATTTTAATTTTGTTTTGATGTTAGCTTGGTTTATTGCTAAAAATCAGATTTTTCTCGATATCATAGCAGTACATTAAACGCGTGTCCAATTCGAAAGATTTAAATATATCGCTTCATTGACGCGGAGATGCATTCGTGGCTATCAGATCTGGTCGTGACAGCTTAAAACTGGTGATCCTGTGAGACAATAAAAATAAAGACTATAAGAATCCAACTCTGAATCATTCTTTAATTAAAAATGGTTTCTCGTTATACCTCCTTATTTGTCTTTTTGTAGTGTTCACAATCATGAACTTTATTCGACCCTTTTCAAAATTACCGTAGTGCCCCTGAGTCCGTATATGTATTAGGATTTTTTCATCATTGAAACTTTGAAGGATCTTAGTAATGAAAAAGAGTTTGCAATAAAGATTAAATTTCATGCCCAACAGCTCTTCTCCTTAAACGCGAGTTGTAGACGTCGTAGGAAAAACACGTCTTCCTTCTTGTCGTGCTCAACTCTCGAGCAGTCGTGAGTAACACGGCGGAAGAACGAACAAATAGGAGTACTTGTAGTCGATAGAGAAGTAGAATTACAAAAACAAAAAATGAGTCCATTAACTCAGTCGGATTAGTGCAACAAAGCCCATTAAAGATTTCTATATGGCTTTTGCTCTAGTTGTTGAGTCGGAAAATCCTAGGAGATAAACAGTCTTCAACACATTTGAGGTTACAGTATGTCGATCAAATAAAATGAGAGATCATATTTGCACTTGTTTTTTGTTGAAAATTATCATCAATCTTTAAGTGGTTGCCCTGAAGAGGACTGTTATCGCTTTCTCTGGTAGTAGGATGGGATGGGAGGCGTGGGAAATCCAGGGCAGTAATGTTCAGTACCCATTGCTCAAGTAGTTGCAGGTTCTGAGCTGTCTGTGGTCGAGAGTTGATTTTGCCGCCCAATCCAGTCCCAGACATGCTCTGATCGAGTTGAGGTCAGGCGATCTTGAGGGCCAGACATCGTATGCCGGTGGTCTGGAAGAATGTGTTGAACCAGGGCAGCTCGGTGGCCAGGTGCATTATCTTGTTGAAAGATAAAGTTATCTGGCAGAGTTTCATCTTGGAAGAAGAGTTGGAGCGTTTCTATGTAGGTTTAGCTGTTGACAACAGCCCGTAGGAAAATGACCTGGCTTCACCTTACTCTCCAAATGGTTCTCCACACGAACGACGTGGATTACGGCCTTCCAGTTTCCTGTGTTGATGCGTTTTCGGTTTATTATTGTTATAAACAGTAATAAACTGAATACTTAGTCGATGAGCAATTTGTTTTGGTCTTAATTTTGTTTGAAAAAGTCCGATTGCTAGCCCTCGATTAAAATTTTTTGTTTCTCGAGTATTCATTTCCAAGTGAAATAAAAAATCCCACTATAGGGTCATAGACTTCAAAAGAGAACAATATTTCATTTAAAGTCTTTGGTTAGGGATACCTAATTGATACGCTGTATTTATAGCCGCCAGACATCCCAGACGAGCGATGTTACGTCTATTTTTAGCCTCTCGATACATATATAGCTGTAACACGAAGAGAGAATGTCTGCTTTTCTACACCGCAATGTGAAGTTTTCGAAGAACTTTATGCAAATAATGTATATACACAATTACACATGCACATCACACTGTTTTAAACTTATAGCGACGTCTTGATTTAAAATTAAAATAACTGCAAAATTGCTTTTGAATGATCGCTAAAATCATATTATGAGAATTCACTGAATAAGACCAGGTTCGACGAGATCAACCAGCAGACCGGTTTCGGGGTTATTGCTTGCAACTCGTCAGTACTGGGTAAGATGCGAACCCGTACTCCAGTGATCAGTATAATCGAACTACATAATCACCAGGCGACGAGATCACTTGTCGAACATGCTGGTTGTGCCGTATACTAGGGCTTACAGATGTAAGCACGTGAAAAATTAAAAGTCCTCATTGTATACTACTATAGAAGTAGTATAAATATCCTATAAGACCAAGTATGTTTAGTGTATTCTTTGTGACAATAGTTGGGTGGTACTTCTCTGACAATAATTGTTTCGTTGGACAAGACTTCTCAGGTAGTACTTCTAATAAACAGGACATCCAACTGCTGGCACCATCACATCTGCTGAGGGTGGTGTTCGACGTGGCACTACGTAGCATTACGGTAAGGCTTAACAGGTTGGGTAAAATCGAGTTATTACTTTTTAGTCTTCCAGTGGTCTAGAGTGTGCCCGGGTATTACGGCCTTTGTCGAGATCACTGACAGGGAGGGCGGGTAAGCTGCCTGTTTCCCCACGAACCGAGGAAGTCTACGTCATGTAATTAATTGAATTTGGAGACTCCGACCGAGCATGAGCATACTCACCTTGTGTCCACCGCCACACTTCGACCGGCGGGTCTATCTCTCCTTGCTGAGAAGCTGATGAATCAGTTTCGTAGTGGGCATTGCCGAGCATCGGGGCCGCGCCTGGTGGCCTTTGTTATGGGCGGCCCCCCTCTGTCGGTACTGACGAATACCCCAGCCGTGGAGGTGGCCTCGCACCACATCAGCGGGTCCCATCGATTTTTTCACTTTTCTCTCATTTACCTTGAGCGAATACCATGTGACCTCGACCTACTTCAAAATGATTGGTCCACGTCAGAATTGATCTTGATATAGTCATGACGTAGCGTGCTCTGATTTTCTAGCCTGACTCATCTGATGCTAATTTAGGTGAGTTTGAGGATGCCAAATGTTAATACTGCTACTGAATATGTGCCTCTTGTCCGGCAGATGTTTTAATTTGTTCCGTTAAAAAAATCAGAACTTGCTGACTATTTGTTCCAAAAACTACAATAATTTGTTAGTTTGTTCAATTTGAGCGAAAGGGAAAATGGATTTCAGTGCTTTAACTTTTTGAAATTATTTAGTACACAGAGTCAATTAATTCGCTGATTTATTTGTGTGAACAACGCACTTCAGGTTCTGGCGTGGTGCATCTGTTGGGTGGAGTATCCGCTTTTGTTGCCGCCCTAATGCTCGGTCCACGAACCGGACGCTTCGCCGACAATGATCCCTTCTTAACCGTGGGCAGTCCAACCAATGCCCTTATCGGGATGTTTATGCTCTGGTAAGACTCTGTACAGTACATTAGGGACGTAGCCAGGGAGGGGGGCACGGGTGCCAAGCCCCCTGAGGAAATCAACTCATACTGTGATGTGATGCCATCAGCTGGCATTGAATTAGTAGTAGAGATGGCAATGCTGCTGCATGTGCATTGGTTGCCAAGAATAAATTTCAGTTAAGCTCACGTCCGAATACTTTGTATTTTCATCGGTGTAAATGATGAATGATTTTGGTGTAAGAATCTTATATGTATATTTGTCAAGATGTCTGTTTGTATGTTCCGGGTGGGCGACCAGACCGTTGGTGCCAGCGACCTAAAATTTTGCTTTGGTGACCCTCTCAACCCTGCGGGTAACATAGGGGGGGGGGCGAGGTCGAGGTAAAAGAGTCGAGGTCAAGGAGGCTAAAACGGTGTAACATGGCCGTTACGAGCAGAAGGCGACCGTAACGTTGGTGCCAGAGACCCGAACTTTTGCATGGGTGACCAAGTCAACCCTGCGGGTAACATAGGGGGTCGAGGTCCAGGGGTCGCGGTCAAGGTCAAGGGGTAGGGGTCGAGGTCAAGGAGGCTAAAGAACGGTGTGAAATGGCCGTTTCTGTCAGAAGGCGTCCGGACCGTTGGTGCCACCGACCCGAAACTTTGCATGGGTGACCCCCTCAACCCTGCGGTTAACATAGGGGGGGGGGCTAGGTCGACCTCTGAGGTCGGGGTCGAGATCAAGGAGGCTAAAAACGGTGTGAAATGGCCATTTCGGGCAGAAGAAAGGCACCCACAGAAAATTTCAAAAAACAAAAGTTTGCAGGGCACCCCCGAAAATGGGGGACCGGACTATAGGACAGGGTTAGGGTTAGGGTTAGGCATGTGCCCTATTCTATTGTCCAGCAACGCGGGTTTATTATATAATAGAGTTCAATATTTTTTAAAGAAAGCTATTGAAATGCTGTGGATGGAAATCTTTTGTTTTCTAATATCGGTCAGAGGGCAGGGCACTGATAACCTGTGTCATAGCTTACTTCTTGAAAAGCGGCGATTTACAAGTAATGATTACTACAAAGAATTAAAAATTATGCTTTTCAGCAGAGCAGATGATTAAATAGCAAAATGAGTAGTAATTACAAAAGTCAAAGGATACTGTGCCTCCAGTCATTTACACTTAAATATATGTGCTAATTACTTTTTAACAATTAAAAAATATTTTTGTATAAATGTATAAAGATCATATGACAGGATGACGTACTTGAGAGAGAGAAACGTATGTACAATATATTATAATAAAAAAAAAATTTAACATGCCACATTATTATTACATGAGATGATATACTTCGTAATATGATAGTACATAAGAGATATTCTTAGAGCATTAGAATATGAACGTTTTTCATTTTGAACTTATTGGCAATAATTCCTTATGCAGATTTACAATTATTACTTTATCTATTTTAAATTTTCTTTTCCAAAGCCGCATGTTAAAATCGTAAATTATAAACGACTTATGAAATTTTTTGTTAAAAATTGCAGAATATACAGTATATATCAGCTATCGCCGATGTTTCAATCTGGTAAATACAAAAGTATTTTTAAATCTATCAACATCACTCGGCTGGTTGTAAGAAAGCAATAAGTACGAATACGGCGTTGAAATGCGCCACATTTGCGCAGGTTCATTTGATCTCTGATCTGACAGAAAGGTTATACCACCGTTTTTCGATTTTAGAGCTAATTTTAAGGAAGATTATTTTACATTTTCACTACGCATAATAGAATATTATTTTATTTCTTTGTTTAATTTGTCATTCTTTGAAATCCGCAGATATCTTCGTACAGCGTTTTACTTTTTGGAATATATCCAAAATGTATGTTAGAAGTAGGATTGGAACCCATGCCCCCAAGTGGACTTCGATCTGAACGCTGCTTAGACCACTCGGCCATCCTGACTTGCAGGATAGATCAAATATTGTGAAATAATTACCTAATCGCTGGCTGTGTACATGCCGACATCTTCCAAAGCAATCTGATAGCAAATTACGAATGCCACCTAGAAGTGATGAACTGAATTCAATTAACTTTGATCAATAAAATCGATCAATCCGATTATTCAACAGAACAGAAGGTTAACTAAAATGTGCTACAGATATGCTTGACTTGACTTCCAATTAGAATAAAATTGTTTATACCCTCGCTATCGTGTGTCCTGTACTCTCGATTCACCTCTCGCGCTGCCGCGCTCGAGGCTAACGTATACACGATCGCTTATTATTTATACCACCGTCCCTCGTCGTCTCTTCCACATCTCCTGCTGATGCCGATCGAGTCTAGAAGGAGGCAGACTACAAGGTAGTGATTAGATTTATTTTATTATAGTAGTTGTCACGTTAACAAAACGAATGACTGTAAATTACATTTTATCGCCGAGCTGGATAATATTTGCTGGCTATGCCCTTGAGCTACCATCCTCCCCTTCCGCCCTTCACGCACAGCCTCGTCTGCAATCCCTTCTGTGCAGTGCTTCTTCACATTGCAATCCCTTCTGTGCAGTGCTTCTTCACATTTCTTAAATTTCCTGCGTCAGCTGGAACAGTGTGCAGCTGTAAAAAATGTTCTGACTTTATGATGATGATGATGATGATGATGCTAAATTTAAAGCAAGCGTTGGTTCAATTTCGGTTTTGATTCCTTCTTTTGATCACTCTACGATGCTATTACATACTTAGTAAAAAATTGAAAATAAACAAGTAGATGTTCGGCCTTGGAATTGAAATCTGTCATGGGAACGCGAAATAGCTGTCATATCACTACGTGACCTATATAGTGAATGCTTCTTCATCTTTGTCCTGAAAGTAAAAAAATTGGGATCGATATATTATTACATTCACCACACAAAATGGGTGAAACACAATAGTGAATAATAATTAATTAAAACAAAGACATTGAAAAACATTTTTGTGTTCGTTTTTTATTTCTTAATGGTTTTATATGATAGAGGGGCAAATACCCGTGCAGAAATAACAGTTTTATCAAGGCAACGAAAAAAATAATGCGATGTTATGGCGGATAGAAGCCAAACCACTTGAGTACGAGTCAATGTGGATTTTTCCGAGATTTAAAAAAAATATTTCTAGTCATTCAGCTTTATCAGCATGGAGGAATATAGAAAACGAGAGTTTGTGACTGAGCAAAGCACCAAGTACACACTCTGGTGTATTATCGCTCAAATTTGCCGAATAAATACCAACTGACAAGTCAATCAAATATTATGTCTAAAATCGCTAGTCCACATATACATACTTTAGAATGTATTGCTGAAAAAGTTGATTGAAGGATATAAAAACGGATTGTAGTACAAATTTCTCAATTTTTTCTGAAAACAACAAATATTTTCAATAGGGTCTGGTATATCCTAATGGTTTTCATTGTTTCCTATTCCAACCTGTCCAGGTGATCTAGTGTGTGATAAAATGGGTTTTCGGATTTCACTGTGAATGCTATTAATGCTCATGCTTCACTGTGAAGAGATAAGATAGCAAATAATAAAAATATTGATTGTTCTCGCCTTCTGCAATATGTTTCATGATTAAGTAATTCGGAAATGTGCCAAACTTTGTCCGAATAATAAACATATTCACTTCAGAAATTGCACATAATGTGTAACAACAAATCAATCAATAAATCTATAATATGGAATGCACTATAGTTATAGTTTAGTTTATTCTCGAAAAAATAGCCAAAAGCTAATATAGGCGAATTACAGATTGCTGGTAAATGAAATACAATGAAATAAAAAGGGAAACACATGTACAATTAAACAGAGTTGTTATAGAACCACACTTAACATAAAATAAATTATTCTCACGATAATTAGGCATTGCGGATTACATGTACACATCTACAATTAAAGAGTCGTTATAAAACCACACTTGATAAAAAAAAGAGTTTTTGTTGTGACGATAGTGCGACATTGTGGAATGCGTAAGTGTTCAGCCTGTCGCGTGCAGTAAGATATCCTCATTGGTACTAACACGGGAGTGAAGGGGATGGTTCACATCAGCAAAATTTGTGTGAAATGGTTCAATTGCAGTGCTTCCATGAACTGTCAAAAATTTGGAGTTGGTGTTTTTCTAGGAATGCTTCATGACACAAGTTGCTGTTCATGTATCTACAGGCTCTCTTTTGGAGTTTTAGCTTCTCGTGTGATACCAATAATGAGAAACCATGCTGGTGCAGCATATGTCATAACTCTTCGAAATTTCGTGGTATAGAGATGTACTACACTCTTAACATGAAAGAGTAAATTTACTAAACAAAGTGTAAATATATCTTTTTAAACATTATATATACATTTTAATGACTAAAATTAGCGTATATTTACACTTTGGTTGGACAAGAATATATGTACTCTTTCATAGACACTCTAAAAAGAGTAAATATACCCATATTAAAATAGTAAAGAGTATATTGAATCAAATTAGTGTAAAAAATATGTCATAATCTTTTAAAGTGTATATTTACTATTTCATCTTTTTTACACTAATTTGATTAAATGATTAAATATACACTTCTGTAAGGTAACTGTAGATTTACCATAAAAAGAGTATAAATATACGCTTCTCAAAATAATCAAGTTGGTCCATCCATAAAGTACGTAACAATAATTATAATTATACCAATCTGTACGCGTTTGCCAATCCTCCCCCCAATTGGAAAATGCGGATATGCCGCTGAAATACAATTTATAATTATATAACTACACACTGCACGCTTGGGTGTATAGACATTTGAGTAACGGTGTATATATATTCTTTTAGAAAATTAATGACATGTATGATTATACTGTATATTGGGGTACTTTAATTTTATATTATAAATTATCAAAAACCTCTGAGCAGCTGCAAATGTTTTTCTCCAAATGTCCTGAAATTTCAACACACTAACATTCAGCTATATACCCAAGTGGAAATATAGAGATATTCCTTATGACGATTTCCCAAAAAATAGTATGTTTGAGGTTGTGTCTGGCCCACACTTTTGTGGCCAGGTTGTCCCACTTTTTCAAACATTTTTTGATGCAGTCATGTTCACCTAGACCCAATGCACATTTTTGGTTCATAAAAGTTCCCTATAAGTAGTAAGACTTCCTAACCCTTGGGACCAAACATAGGAAATACGTTTTTTTCAATTTTAACCTACTGTACTTTTTCTGTTGACCAATATTTATCACACATATGTGCATGATCTACTTGCCCTTATGCACTGATCTATAGGTAGTATAAGTAACTTAAACTCTATCCTATATGCAAAATTTTGTGATTTTCGTTTGTTTTCCTTTCTTTTGTGTGTACTCTGCTCTGCCCAATTCAAAATTTTTTTATCCATTTTCTACTACAATGTGTTCCTCTGGAGTCCCTCTACACGGT
>JAUYWV010147345.1:0-10273 GCA_032274565.1 Nematoplana nigrocapitula | reverse complement strand
GACTTAACTATAACTTGAACTTATGCTTAACTTAAGTTCAGTTGAGTATACTGCCCCTGGTGTCGTCTATAAATTGACGTGTTTGGTTGACCCAAGCTCGTTATACATTGGACGCACCAAACGACACCTGGCGGAACGAGTCATGGAGCATAAGAAAGGATCTGGTGCTATCCACTCCCATCTTCAGGAATGCTCGTCTCCATGATCGATGAAGTAATTCTCCGTAGTGCCACCATCCGCGACGGTCTGTTTGATTTGGCTGTGAGGGAAGCGGTTTGCATTAAAGAGAGAGCCCTTTCTCTTCATAATAAATCATTATCGAATGATGTAGCCTCTTTCTTTTTAAATGTTTTAAAAATTAGTACATTGTGTTTTATTTTCTCGATGACATTTCTTATGGTGAGAATTTGTTCCTCTGTGCCCTTTCCATCCACAAACCAGTCTGTTCTTCTGCAATTTCTCTTTTCTTCTTTGCTTGCATGCTGCTTCAGAAGAATTTTGCTTGCATGGACAATAAAGCTGATAGTACGATCATAGTACATAATACATAGAGGTTCGTCTCCAAGGTGGTTGCCAGGTTTTTATCCAATAACTTTTTTGAGAAAGTTGAAATTATAAATAATTTATTTCTACAAGTCAACAATACGAATACATAAATATTGCACATAGTTTTGGTAATATTTTAGTATTTTAAACTGCTAAAAATGGAATATTATCACGGAATTATATATTATTAAATAAAGATTTGTTTTTAAAACGCGTATAATGAAGGGTGGCGTCCTATTATTTGGAAGCTTTTTTATGAGTCATTTATTAGTGATGGGAAAAGGTAAAAAAACAGTGCCTATGGTTGTCATTTTCCATTGATTTCCACTCTCCTTTCATTTATTTTCTCTTTAGATCATTCACTCTCATTCCATCTTCGTTTTGTTTGTTTTGGATCTATATGCTAGTCGAAGGTGACCTTCCATCGCAACTCCATCGTTTCTGTTTGATTAGAGTGTGAAGTCACCTGTCAGCCTGTAGTGCGTTGAAATTCCGTGACGTCATCCAATCACACTGTTTTGTTTCATGGATTCATGAAATTCCCTCAGGTTCTGGGGATTTCTATGGATCTATATGATAGTCTTTGGTTCAGTTATTCGATAATCATATACAGTATCATATCGGTCAAACAGTAGTTGTTCACTATCATTTTTATGGATTACTAATAGTTAAAAAAATAAGCTTATATGTCTACGTAAGATAAAAATATATTGAAAATTTAAGTGTAGTTGTAAGTTACTTCGAGCTGAACCTCTATGTGCTAATTACTATATGAGTACGATGGTTTGGGCATTCTTTTCTACGAAATTAAAGTGCCTCATTCTTGTAGTAGGCGATTACTGCAAAGCTACATCAATATACTATAGAATGAGGCTCCAAATGCGTTAACAAATGAATTCTTTTCAACCATTAATAGATGGATTTTGCCCAGGCTATATCACTTCCAGAAGGACGTTGATGTACAATTTGGCGTAGTACAATTTCCGCTGCATTAATGAATTAAAAGACATCATTCGTTTACATCTCCGATAGCCTTTATGAAAATTCGAGTATAAGTGATTGCTGCATTGCTGAAGCAAAAATACTACAGATGTGAATGCTGCTCACAATGGCGATTTTGAACCTGGCAGCGGAAGATCAATTGCAAAGTCACAACTGCAACCCGGAACTTAAATTGCTTGTCTGAACTCAGTCCACACTATATTTGACTTGGAACGTTACCAGGCTATTTTTAGACAACGTAGGCAACCAGGATCTAATGAGATCGTGTAAGCACACTACTTCAGTTCACTGGATGATTGTGTAGCAAACGTCTCTCAGAATAGTGTCCTAGTAAACAAAAGATAGAAAGTAAAGCCAAAAGAAGACTGCTATACTTATCATTTAACCAATTCAAATCACCACAGTTTAAAAGAATCTGCATATTTTATATATATACTTTTGTTCAGTTGTTTAATTTAATTTTACGGTAAACTATAGCTGGTATGCCCGGCGTTAAGCGCGAGGAAATGAAAGCTTTTTGACAGATAAATTCGGAAATGAATCTGTATCCTGTATCCATATCTCATACGGATTGAAAACAATCATGGTCAAAGTGCTACAAGCTACCATCGATCGACGTTAGAAAATTAACAAACATGAAACAAAAAAATAACAAGAACATTATTGAGAAACCGTTGCCGGATTCAATTTCGTCCTTAAGTGTCTTGTTTTGTAGAGTATTGATGTACATAGCTTTGCTTCGCATATATCAAGAAAAAGGTTAAATGACATTACGATTTAGTAGTCTTAAAAAAGGCCTAAAAACTAATAAAAAACCTGTGGCCCCACAGGGCTGTAAAAAATATAGCGCATATTGTGCCCCGCTGTTCAAAGAATGGGTACGATTTCAACCGTGCTTTATTAAAATATTCTCTCGTAATCATCGAGAAATGTCGGGAGCACTGTAAGGACATCTTGAGGCGACTCCAATTGGTTCAAGATAAGCCGAGGAATGATACAATGCTATATTATGTCACCTTCTTTTAATTATTCAATTTGTACTCTGAGGACATCATGGGAGATGTTCTCGAAAACTTTATTGGAGGAATAAGCATGGGTGGTGTAAAAGATTCCAATTTACGCTTTGCAGATCACACACCACTATTATATAGCACGAAGGAAGAGCTCCTGGAATTACTGAAGCGCATCGAAGAAGTCAGCAAATGAAAAGGGTTACTTACTTAATACTAAGAAAACCAAAATAATGGTAATTGACAGGAACAGATCATATCACAACTGTTTCATTCTGGACGACGAGCGTACAATAGAATAAGTCACTCATCAAAACCAAAGGATAGTTCTTCAGAAGAAATCAAACACAGACTAGCGATGGCAAGGAATGCAATGCAGAAGCTAACCACTATCTGGAACAACAGAATAAATCACAAATGGCTCTTAAAGGCATTCTGTTTTACAATTGCACTATGTCACTCTGAAACGCTGGGCATTGAAAAAGAACGACCAAAGGAGAATAGACAGTTTTTAGATGTGGAGCTATCGTTGACTAGGATAGAAAGACGGACAAATAAGTGGGTTTTGGACACAAAGTGAACTCTTTGCAAAGAGGTCATCAACAGAAATTTGCGTTTTGTCGGCCATCTGATTAGAGAGGGAAAATAGAAAAAAGGATCATCCAGCGAAAGATAGACAACAAACGAAAACGCGTCAGGCCAACACTTTTGTGGAACAAATACATCACCACATCTTCGGGTGGTGGATGACTCGCAGATGTATATAATCAGATCCTGGACAGAGGAAGATAGCGTGCTCTCGTGATGACCACAGCAGAACAATTTTTACGTCATCTTTGATAAGCCGCTCCTCTGAACAGTTTTCACAAATGGCACTCAGTGCTTAACCGTTAAACAGAGTAGGATTTGGTCATTTGAAATGTAGTGCTGGAGGATGATGCTTGAAGTCTCGTTGAGGGAACATCGAGCAAACGCTTCAGAACTGGAGGAGCTGGGTTTGAAAAAGGCGCTAATGACCAAAGTGGCACAGCTAAAAATGTGATATTTCGGGCACGTGGTTAGGAGTAGTGAGGGAGACCTGGTACTGTTAGCAATGGAGGATACTGTTGAAAGAACGAAATATCATCAAGGAATTCAACGGAAAGACCTAGCTAGCGTGCAAACAATTGGCGCACAAAAAGAAGACCTAGATGAAATTGTCGCGGGTGTGGGCTGAGTCTGCCGCAAAAACCTCGTCCGAGGATGGCCCAGCAGTAATGGTAGCATATTGATGCAGCTTTGCAGTATTGCAACAATCGGGTACTATGAGAATAAGGAATTTAAATTCTGTAGACGATGTATGCAAAATTACATTAATATATTTCAAAATAAGACTCCCAATAGTGTGATCCAAATGGAATATTTTAAGCCATTGATGATGGAATATTGACCAGCCTATCTTACTCACACTGCTGATGAGCTGGTGGATTTTCCGAACGATATTCGACAAAGCTGGCTTGTGCAAATGGGAGAGGTCACTTGGTTGTGCAGGCAACTGCTGTGAACACTCATTTAAAGCGGATATGGTGACCTGTCTCCTTTTGGAGGAAAGGTTGACAGGACTGATCCCTAAAGTCGTCTGTTCTTCACCTCCCCGCGGGGCAGGCTGGGGTCCCTTGTACTGGTACGGTCATGAAGAGACTCACGCCAGCTGAGGGGACGCGAACGAGCACAGGCGTATGGGTGTAGGGTGCATCTACGAATCCGTCCATGCAACGGCACGAGACGCGGGCGTCCCTCAACTATTTCGAGGTGGACTGTAGCATCCCTCCAGGGCATTTAATCACCCTCATCTGAGACGGTCTGTAATAGACCACCGATGGAATGCTAATCCACTACTGGACAGCGGATTGCCTTCGGGTCTGGGGAGAAGAAGAAGTAGAAGTACTTTCTGGGGTGAGCTCAGCCAGGACGACGTTCAAGAATACCATACTCAGCAAGTAGAGCCAAATGTTTTGGTCTGCAGTCTTACTGATCCTCGAAATTGCCTGGTCAGCTTTGTAGAAGAGTTTACAGTCTCAATTAGTCGGCAAATGCATAAATGCTCCTCCGTAACATTGCTGTATAGCCTATCAACAGATTCTGTATGAATATTGCTGCTTCATTTAATGTCATTAATGTTCAGTACACTAAAATTTCGATAAAGTTAAATAAACTGTTTCATGTGCAGGGGTGTATAAGTAGATTATACTGTATAATAGGTGACACCAAAACAGTTAAAATTGTGAAAAGTTAATGTTGTTGTCAAATCCTCAATCGAGATGAACAAAGTCGTCCGTGTCGTTTGAGCTGGTGTTCAATCGTGGCATTTGGGCTGGGTCGGCGATGTTGGTTGGCTGGAGTCGACCGGGCCAGTTTGGGCTGAGGTCGGCGATGTTGATTGGTTGGAGTCGAACGTGCCAGTTTGGGCTGAGGTCGGCGATGTTGATTGGCTGGAGTCGACCGGGCCAGTTTGGGTTGAGGTCGGCGATGTTGGTTGACTGGGGTCGAACGTGCCAGTTTTGGCTGGGGTCGCCGATGTCGATTCTTTCTCTCCTCCAATCTCCAAATCAACACCAGTCCAGCGCAGTTGTTTGATGAAATCTTCTATTCGTTTCCGATCCTTGTCCAACACTTTCTCCATGTCGAGCGTCACACCGGTAATGGTCAGTTTGAGCTCGCTAAATTCTATCATGGTGGCTATGGCGTCAACCTTGGCTTTGCCATGAGTCGAAATGCTGACGAATTCGATCATTCCCGTGCTTTCTTGCTTAGATGAAAATGTCAAATGACAGCCGACAGCGAGAGAACATTCTGTGACTATAAAGAAAAGAATAATTGTCGCAAATTATAGATTTCAGTTTTTGTCCAATATAAATTTCATTTATTGTCATCAAACTGTACTGATCAGATTATTTATATCAGAACCATAATTGCTATAAAAGAGATTAATAACAAAATCGCACAGTATACAAAGCGAAAGTGAAAGCGATATAAGGAAACAACGTATTTAAGCAAACTATGTAATCTGACGTAATAATTTCGCTTTATAAATTGTATTTCGTACAACGACATATTATTATATTTTTAGTTGAATTTTGTTGGTAACACGTTTGCTGTGCTGGAGGGAGCTAGGGTGTAAGAGGCGATCTTGATTTGGGGACAAAAAGAAGGGAATTCATTATACGTATGTTGCGTGGAGGATATGTGGCTTTGTGATATAGAGATGTGGGAAGTCGGTTGCCCTCACATCAACTGATTTGAAAGACGTAGTGGTGACGCCTATTCTAAACACATTACAAAGCTATAGGCCTTCAAGCTGCTGAAGACCTGCAAAATCGAGTGAAGCATATACCTTATCAATTCGAGGATACTTCGGAACCCTGCAAAAATATATCATAGCAAAACATACTCTGTTTAGCCGCCGCTACTTGATGGAGTTGATTAATTGTTTTTGTTTTATTCCGATTAACTAGAAATTTTAAGACTTTTGTAAAAAAATTAGTTTTCAATGCCATTGCTTTCACTAATTTCTAGCATGTTCTAATAATGGAATGTTGGCGGCAACGAATTACAAAATGAGCATATTTTGATGAATATACAGTAGGTACATACTGTAGTTATATACCATTATTGAAAATATCAAGAATATATACACACTTTATTAACAGTAAAGAATAGTAAATATACTTACATAATCTGTCTGAATTTCCAAAATAGACACCCTCTACATATGTATATATTAGAAATAGTACAATATATTACACTTATATAGTACAAAAATCTAAATAACAATAGAGCAATTATAAATGGTTCATTTATGTAAATGTCACAATATTGATACATAGCAGAACATTATGGAGTGTGATAACTCTGGAAACGAGTTTCATGAATACGCTTCTGCGGCATTTGTTACATTCTTGGTGGTGTTCTTTTGACAAAAACTACAACGGCCCTGCGTCGCACACACACACAAAGAAATGATTCTGACCGTCGTATAGCGCATTTCATTGAAGGTAAGAGCAGTAGGTCCGCCTAATCTTACGCGACTGGAATTCGTAGTAGAGTGCAGCAATGACAAAGTCACAGATCGTCGAAATTCGAGGTGACTCATACTGTTTCCTCTTCCAGTTGGCCACAACCATTGCATTCAGAGCATTGGAGAACAAATTCCAGTACCACCTTTTGCATCTCAGTACAGGTCTGTCGCTTCCAAGAAGTCTCTCAAAGACGTTCACGCCTATCATGGTGCCATTGTAATGGCTGATGATTTGAGGCAGATCGACCTCTTCAAATCGCCTTTCTTTGCTCAACCACCACTTCACTTTTGAAGTAGTAGGATGAACTTTGATGTGATTCGAAGATGCTTTCACAATAGCGTTATCCTTCCACTGGCATGTTATAACATCTCCATCACTTCGCCAATCCAACGCTCTCTTTTCTTCTTTCTTCATATGTGAGGAAACCAATGTACACCGATTTGTTTGATTTTCACGCACTGCACCTGTAGCTCTAAATCCTTGATCCCTCATCTGTATCATAAGTTGATGACATGTAAAAAAGTTATCAAACGTTAGTGTGTGCTCCACAGGATCCGTGCAGGTTTCGTTCAATTGTCGAATGATTCTTTCGCCCAGAGGTTCTTCTGCTTTGTCAATAGCACCACCATAGTGTCGGAGATTGAAATGATACCCGTCGGCTAGTAGAGCACATTACACAAATTGTGTAACCGAAACGAATCGATTTTCCTTTTATGAACATTTTTCCTGAATGCATGCCATTAGAAGGCACCATATTTTCATCGATGCTCATATGTTCATCAAAAACACCAAACTGCTGCAGTTTATCATTGAGATGACTGTACAGAGGTCATATCTTGGAAATATTTATCTGCCGGGCCCAGGGCAGTGTTTTTAACGAATGAAGAAACTGTTCACTTTCCGAAATCGTTCACGTGGCATTGTTTTAGATACTATAGGGCAGAATAAACCAGGTGCAGTCGACCAGTAATAATTTAATCTGATGGCAAGGTGTGATAACCGCTCAATAATAAATACCGAAGAATTTGTGTATTTTCAACTTTCGAGGACAATTTCTAGAGGCAGCATGCGAATTTCATAATCCTCGTCTTCATTGTCCGAGTCCATGATGCGGCCAACAGCTTCTTGTTATGTTATTCGTTGTTTCTTCATTATTGATCAAATATAAGTATCCGCATAAAACTAAAATTCTAAATTAGACAGATTCTTCACACAGTAAACAATCCGATTCTGCTAAGAATGACTAAACGGAGCACTGCATATGTGTTCAATTAGCCTAAGGTGAATTCATGTTAGTTGATGTGCGAATTCAATTGGCAGGGTTAGAAAGCAAGCCGGTAAACGCATTTCCCCTGATTTGATAGGACAGTGTTCAAATCATAGAATTAATTATAGACACAATACTGCAGTGTAGCTAGGTGAACATCGTACTGCAGCAATCGATAATTCTATACTGTCCAAAATCTGTAGATACTCAACACACTAGCAGCCAACATTCCAATATTGGAACATATTTAGTTAGCTCAATCTCGCGTTTCCTTATGAATGTTATCGTTTTATGTTTTACGTTTTATTATGTGGTAAGATGTTAGCTTTATTTTGTTTAGAAAATATTTTTTATACTTTTTATATTTTGCATACAAGTTATTTATTTTCATATAGTGATTAATAAAAAAGGCAAAACTATTCTGAAAAATACAGTTAGTTTTAACTTTAATTTAAATCTGAAATAATGTTCCAACATCGGAACGTTGGCGGGTAAACGGTATTCTTTTAACTGTGATCTACGTACATCTTAGCAATCAGTATTATGTTCTCACTAAGATCTAAGTAGATATAAGTGTTGCAGAAATTTTATACGGATCTGGATAAATTCATTTACAAAGGCCTTTAGATTTTATTAAATATTATCCCTATACATAAAATTAATTGATTCGATTATTGATAAACCACCTGCACTTAAATGGGCGCGCCCAGGATTTTGTCGAGGCCAGCTGGCCAATGTGGATTGATTTAGCACACAATTAAGGCCTTTACTATTGTAATACATCTACAGTAACTACGCATGTAACTATACAGATGAAGGTTTTGCACTTACCGCGCATAATCCTAGAAAGCAAGGGTCTTCGTGAGATGAAATTTGGAAGTAGACCTTGATTGTCGTACTCACGTTGCACCTGGGCCAACAGAGCTTTCGCGATTGATTCAGCAGTTCTGCGTTCTTTCAATACCAATGTTGCTACTATATCATAATCTGGACCGATCCGGTCATGTTCTTCTTCGGACTCACATTTTTCCTTCGAATTTAGAATGGAGTGTATTTTTTCTGTCAAAGAATTTTCGTTCTCTTTGGGGTTAATGAATGTTGAGTTGAAACCAATTGTCGCTTCCACCGTCTTTATTTCGTCCGGTTGGACTTGCTCCCACCCGATGCCCATTTTGATGCAGATACTGGTCAGATTGCTGTGCGCGGAGAGACGTCGTAGCGCCGGGCTCATCAGACCGCTGTCAGCCATGTTGAAATTCCCTTCGCGTGCTTGTCTGAGTATAGTACACTACAAAATGGCGGAGAGACGAGGCACTTTTTTATTTATCCTGATATGACGATCGTTAGTAAATAGTCCTACTACTATAATAGCTGCACTTTGTCGTTCTATCTCTCTCTCGCTGTCTGTCTCGCTCTGTAATTGGACAGTCTAGTGAGCCAATAGCGGAGGCTGTCATAGCACCATCGCTGGATTCATTGTTTCAATCTTAATGGATCAACTAGGTCTATAGAGACAGCTGCTACAGAGCAGTGGTGCAACCAGGGGGGGCAGTGGTGTAGCCAGGGGGGGTGTCCGGAGCACCCATCCCCCCTCAGAGATTTGGGCGCCTATTTTGATAATAAAGTTACACTAGATAAAACGAGGCAATTTCACTCACGCGGCGCCTATTTCGATAATGATGTTATGTTAGTTAAAACGGGGTAATTTCACTCACGCGGCGACAATTTTGATAATGAAGTTATACTAGATAAAACGAGACAATTTCACTCACGGCGCCTATTTTGATATTAAAGTTGTAGTAGATAAAACAGGGTAATTTCACTCACGCGGCGCCTATTTCGATAATGAAGTTATACTAGATAAAACGGGGTAATTCCACTCACGTGCGCCTATTTTAACAATGAAGTTATGCTACTGTATAGATAAAACAAGACAGTTTCACACAGGGCGCCTATTTCGATAACAAAGTTGTACTACAAGTAGATAACACAAGACAATTTCACTCTGGGCTCCTATTTCGATAACAAAGTTGTACTCCTCTGGTATTACCCACACGTGGTGGAGCTGCAGACGAGGCCGGGGAACGCGACTTCACAATCGCCATCACCCGACCACGCCTCAATGGGTACCGTCAAAACCCCCTACACTCCACCCAAGGCTCCCTCACACTCAACACACATTACAACAGTACACACACACAACATGCTTTTGAATAGTAGACGCCATTCGTCAGCAGCGTGGTTGTCCGCCGCTCTGGCCCAAGCAGGAGATATTCATCCAAACCCAGGCCTGCCCACATCCAAAACTACAACACACATCACTTGGACCTGCCCAACATGCAACACTCCCATAACACCCAGACAAATCTCACTCCAGTGTAACTCTTGCC
>JAUYWV010147334.1:0-10273 GCA_032274565.1 Nematoplana nigrocapitula | reverse complement strand
ATTGGTTGATTTTACTGGAATTCCTTCATAACGCTTTCCTTACGTGGAACAGATTAGCAGTGTTCTGTCTACCTATATTGAAGTCTGTGGGTGCGAACAACAAGCTGAACGACAGAAAGATTTAGAACCATTATCTACACTTATATAGAAATATTCTCTCACGTCAAACATAAATCGATTACATTAGAAACATATCATTAATGAATTTTAGTCAATTGATTGGTATTCGCTATCATTTTGCCATTTCTGCGTATAAGAAAACGCGCAATAGAGATGCCATAGATACAGGGCCGGATTAAGGTTCCGGGGGGCCCGATACCAACTATTAAGTGGGGACCCCCAAAATAATAAAATGTCTATATTGTGATATGCAATATAATGTGATATTGCAGGATGCAATTGTTTGTACCAGTTCAATTGTCTGTCTACAGGTTAGAGTGTCAGTAGATTGTGCAGCTGATTTCTATACTTCCTTTTATATCATGGAGAGAGAGAGAGTTTGAAAGATGCACAAATGCATGCGTGGTATGTTTAACTTTTTATGACAATTTCTCTCATTCTGACATTAATTTATTGTCTAGAGAGTATAGAGAATATGTTTAGCTTTGATCAGAGAATATCTCTGGTTTGATCTATTACTCTATGGTTTTGATAGTCGTATTCTGCAACTCCGGGGGACACTTTCGGCGGGGGGCTCGGTACCAGGGGTACCTTGGTACCCCCATAATCCGGCCCTGAATAGAGTATAGGTTATACCTATTCTTCTATTTTCAAATATACAATATATATTGATGCTCTGTGACTAAATGAAAAAGTTATCTTTCGCTCATTTTAGAATGCAAAGGTGTAAACACATTTGGTGAAAACATACGATTTTTATGCTGCTGATTTATTGAGTGAAATTTAAAGATTTCAAATATGAAAACATTCCATACACATTCAAAATGTGCACTTTCCAACAGACTAATTATCAGTTTTGGGCGTCACGTGGTTACAGAGTAATTGCAAAAGGAAAAGGTTGTGTTTCGCATTTTTTACAACGCAAATAGCCGCTGTTCTATTTCTAGAAATCGGCGTAGCCTGTAGCTGGCCAAACCTCGCCTGCGTCAAGACAAATTGTCCATGCCTGTACGAACTGCATACAGCATAGCGGGAGACAGCGATTGACTGACTGGAATTGATCGATGAAAGAGTACGTCCGTTTGGGAGCGCGGTACATTGGCAATACAATTTGGTGACTAAAACTAAAGAGTGCAAAACGAAGAATTGAAAAAAAGTTCACCTGAATTGTTCATAATTCAATAAATTACCACCGTCATTTCTGCGTCTTTTCATAAAAGCGGCATAGAGAGCATTTGGATATAAAGTGTCCACTTCATTTTTTGTTTTACATTATATCTCATTTTCTTTATTCTTTACCGAATATGTGGAATATTTGTTTAATGCCTTTCCTATCATCTGTAGCCTTTGAAATACATTATAAAGAGTGTGTTTTAAATATCAAAAGAAATTTATCCGATTAGATTCCAAACGTCTTTCGATATCTCGTGGGTGTATCCTTTTCAAGCGTAAAATGACAGACTAAAAATCCATACAATCTTGATGAGTACTATTAATAGATGAGAAAGTAAAAACGATATCGTTATTTTTATGTTGTGCCATTTTTTTCTATCTATGCAGATCGAAAATTATGGTGTACTGTATATACTGTAGATCGAATAGTATTTTATAACGAAAAGTTAAATATTTCTGACCATCCTTTCACATGCATGTTCGACGTGTAGAGACAACCCTAACAATATTTTAGGGACATGTAAAAAACCCGTTTACTGTATCCATTACTGACGCCGCTTTATATAATAAACTAGCAGAGGATACCCGCGTTGCTGCATGGGCAATAGAATTGGGAACATGCCTAGCCCTAACCCTAACCCTGCCCTAGTCCGGTCCCCCATTTTCGGTGGTGCCTTGCAAATTTTGTTTTGTGAATTTTTTGTGGCAGGTTTCCTTCTGTCCGAAACGGTCATTTCACACCGTTTTTAGTTTTCTTGACCTCTACCCCGACCCCTTGACCTCGACCCCGACCTCGCCCCCCCCCCTATTTTACCCACAGGGTTGAGGGGGTCACCCATGCAAAGTTTCGGGTCGCTGGCACCAACCGGCCGCCCACCCGGAACACTCACACACACACAGATATATTTGACAAATATATATAAGATAGTGTACTGTAGTATAGTTTGTCTCAACTGCTATACAACGCTACATCTTTTCTCCGATTATTTTACTGTACCACTTCATTTGTTTCTAAACCGTTTGTTATTATTACTCAATTAAATTTTCTGTGTCGTCTTACTGTACTGTACATATACAGTATGTTGGGCACTTGGATTCATCTTTGCAAGCCATGCTATTGGTCACAAATAAAGCACTAATGTTAATGTGCTTCACTTGAATTTGTTAGATTGAGGATATAAGCGCCCCGCATATCATTCATTAATTTCAGTTTTACAAAATCACTTGGAAATTAATTAACAGCTATACCGATATTTCTCAGGTGGAAGAGACAAATTAAAAAATATTAATGCAAATAATTAATTAATTAATTTGCCAGCGTTGTTTATTCCAATGTTTTCCAAGTTAATAGAAAGCAAAAATATATATACTATTTGTATTCTTTATAAAAAAAGCTACCCAAATTTAATCAGTGTTGCTTTGCAAAATATTGCCTATACTTGATATAAAAATAAAATATAGGGATAGATGTGCTTACTAAGCAGAAATTGTTTGTGATATAGACGGCGAGGATAAATTTGCTTTCGACATTTCTCGGTCTGTCTGGGTCAATAACAACCGTATATAGTTCAATGTTTTCAAATTGATCATTTCCCCTTGGAGACATGTTTTATCTAAGGTCGACTTCTGAATAATCATTGATAAGCAGTCTGAAGAGTAAATTAACATACCGTAAATCAATTAATGACACCAGTTGAAAGATGCTGCTTATTGTTTAAGTGTTTGATTTTTTTAAACTGTTAATTCGTATACATCTCTTAAGGTGGTTTCGGCACTTTTAGTTTACCTGATATAGGAAGTAATGACGAATGATTTATACGATCGTACATATCGCAAAAGACATGTGTTTTATAAAAAATAATATTAAATCATTTTTCTAAACCGGATTACCCTGACGCTTTAGTGTTGGAAAGCCTATGGCTTCAACCTGCGTAACTGTTTTTGAAAGAGTGTGTTTTTATTCAATCTACCATATATACAGTATGTTCACAGAAATGTTTGTAACGTTGATAATATAAATTCATGAAGCAAAATACCAACACATTAACTATACTAACTTAATATCTCAAAATATTTTTTCTAATGTTTAAAAGAAGTAATAAGGAAATTTTGTATTCTGTTGTTTATTGATTGTTTATTTGTGCTAATTAATATTTTCACTGAAAATACAGGTTATATTGATTAGACAATAATTTTGAAACGTTGATCAAGAATGAAACATTAATGGAAGGTTAAAATCTATTCTAAAAAGCAATTGAAACTCAGTTATTTTCGACAACTTATCAAAATAAAGAAAAATGGATATTATTCTTGTTTGAAGTACGAATTTTACCAGGCAGATCAGCAAATGCCCTCGGAATGTGAAACGATGGAAAGCTTGCAGATATTAAATGTGTATGTGTGTTTTCGCTATTTTCTCCTAAACTAACAATCTAAATTTTTGCTACTCATCTTGTTTGGCTGGGCCCAAAATGCGCTGTGTTGTGACTTATTTTCACCAAAAGAGGTGCGGTAGGTTCCATTTTTTAAAAATAGTGCACTTAACAGTTAGCTTTTATTTACTCTATCGAAATAATCCCGTAGTACAATAATACACTACATTCTGAAAAAACGCAATTCCTATAGCCATAATTGTTTCTAAATTTGTTTACATTCTAGACGCGACTAGACACAAGAAAGGTCAACAGAGCTAAGCTGCTACCTAATTGGTCAGTTTAAATTTGGACGTTTCTTTTGTTTAACTAGGAGATTCGTTTTATTGATGTCAGTTAAGGATATAGGAATTGCGTTATTTTAGAATGTAGTGTATAAAAAGGAGAGATTTTAAAGCACCTCACTTCAACTCATTCAACTAATCAGAGCGTTAGATGACCATTTTCTGTTAAAGTCTAATTTAATCACTATTTTTCACCATTGACTTTCTTATCTATACGTTGTTTTCAATTGTGATGCTAGTCTCCATATGTTACTAATCTGGATATTACCAAGATAACAATAGTTACAAGATTTTTGAGTCTACACTCTACACCTTTCAAGAGTAAACTCAAATCACCCAAGCTTTTAGGGGTCTTGTGTGTTTTATTATCGCTGTTTTTTCCTGCTTTTGATGCTGTTTTAGCGGAATCATTCATTGCGTGCTACAGGTTTAGATAGATTTATTGTTTGGAAAGATCAAAGTTTTATTCATGGAAGATTTGGAAAACTTCACACGGTAGGTCAGAACTCTTATTGATCACTTCTATCTTACTACTAGCATAGCAACTGAGTGCAGTGTCTTTCAACTCAGTAAGTACGACAATGATTTACATGGATAAAAACTCTGTTCTCAAATTACCAATGAGGAAATGTCTAATTATTCAACTTCAATCGATAATTACAGTATCCTCCTCAATTGTGCACAGACGGGTGTGTTTCACATTTGTTGTGTCTTCACTGATTATAGGTGGGTGGGGGGTTGGAATCGCGGTGGTATGTGTACGTATATGGGTAACCAAACGAGGGATGAAAAAGAGACGAGGCGCTTCGAGGGGATAAAACAAACCGCTTTTTGGTTAAGAGTTGATTTAATTTCCCCCAAAGTTGGTTCACGTACAGGCTTGCTACTCACTCCACTAAGCATTGGATGGAACTGTTCAAGTCACACACACACACGGGCGCACTATTTGTTCACATCGTTCCTGTATTTGTGACGGGCATACAGTACGAAATCATGTGACTTAAATGGAGTAATTTAGCAACACGGTTGCTATAAGACCTTTCGTTCTGTGTAAATTGTTTCCGACTAGAAAGTTCAATGTTTTTCCTGTTGTGAAGCAAGTTAAGTTTTAGAAAACGCAGCTGTTTTGTGTGAATTAGTAGGTTAATGTAAATTTATAGAAGAGTAGCAAAAAAAACACTGTCAGAATATGATGATAATTATAGTGATAATTAGGTCTGGGAAGCAGAAACGTTCGCACACCAATTTCTATACGAGATCGCAAGACGACTCTGAAACCAACTGCTAATTAACAGAAAAGCAAAGTAGCGCCGTATACTGGGGAAGATCGGTAATCAAGTGAAAATGTCTCATTAAATTCAAGCAGGGATGCTGCTGTAACGTTTGAATTTGTCTTTCATTTCACGTTCCTCCCTCAGTTCTATTGGTTTAATTGTATTATGAAAATCAGTCCTTTTTAGTAACGTGCTAAAACATTTAGTAACGCTTAAGTCAGAATCCATTTCAGAAAGAGGCCTACTATTCAATGTCAAGAAGACGAAAGTACTGGTAATTCTTAAGAACAAGACAGACTTCAGTAGGATTAAACTGGATGATACCGATATATAGAAGAAGTCAAGAGATTTGTTTACCTGGGATCAACAATAAATATCAATGGAAGTAGTAGTCAAGAAATTCAGAGAAGGTTGGCAATAACCAGGAACGCAGTTCAAGGAATGACCACCATCTGTAAGAGCAGTAATGTCGGCATCGTATGGTTGTGTGTCCTGGGCGATGGCCAAGGGTGACGAGAAAGTAATAGACGCATTCGAGATGTGGGCATATAGAAGACTATTGCGAGTGAGTTGGCCAAAAGGACAAATCGTTGGCTTTTAGAGAACATCGGCGCTGAAATGACTCTGGGAAAGAGTATTGGACTCAGAAAGATGCGGTATTTGGGCATTTAATTAGGCAAGATAGTTTGCAGAAGACAATCATCTAAGGCTCTACCTAGGGAAGAAAATCAAGAGGGCGACCATCAATACCATGGACGAAGGACATCACAACCTGGACTGGGAGCGGACTGCCAGATGCAACAACATCGGCAATGGACAGGAAGGAATAGCGTGCTATTGTTGGGACTACAGCAGCGCTTGTTGCACCACCTGAATGAAAGAAGAAGAGAAGTCCGAATATCAAGGGCCAATAAGACCAACGATGCGTCCTCGTCCCCTCTATCCCTTCCTGGCGACAGATAGTAATGACTACCGCCAGCTTACCTTGATTATGTCCATACCAAGTTTCAACTAAAATCAATCTCAAATTTCTTGACCTTAAAAAAAGCATGATAGAGAGAGAGACAGACAGTCAGATTGTTTTATAGAAATGAGAAGAGGTAACTAAAATATCCTAACTGAAAAGCCATTTCATAGTTAGGAGAGCAAAATTCAAAGAAAAGATAAAAGTGATAAAGATCATCTTTTTCTGACTCCTTTCGAGTTGCAGTCGAGTATACAGTATCGCTCGGTATAACGTTGCAAAATTTATTTTTTGGGCATCCAACAAATTTTCCGAAGTGATTGGATATTAACAACGTGGATATTGGGGAAAATCTTCTTTCCTCGTTTATAAACTCTACTTTACACTTGCCGCGGCTCTTTCGGCTGTTGTGCGATTGAAACAAAAGATAAGAGCCTCGGTCTTAGATTATAGGGAAATTAGGGATGAGAATACACGATTTTTAATTAGTTTGTAATTGCAGAGCCCGTCATATGATTCTTATATGACTGACAGCTATTAAAACCAAACACCTATAACACCTATATACACAAAATCTTGTTCAATCGAAACTGTTCTTTCATTATATGAATAGTTTATAGAAAATTATTGCATGCTTGCGTGTCATGACGACTTGTACCTGAGACTAAATTTTAGAAAAATGCATTAAAATTATTGAGAGCATATAAAAATAAATTAAAACTAACAAACAAATACTGTAGATCATCCTGAAAAGAACTATCCAATATGCCATTAATTACAGATGTACATATTGCACCTCAATTTAATCGAATAACATCCAAAACACGATCTGGTATGCTAATTACCATTTTCCCCTCATTTTGATCAATTTTCTCGCAGTTTTGCTTTATTGACTAGTTCAGGTCTTCAGAACTGGAAAACAGACGACCATTAGAATATAAATTGCAACATCGAAAAAGTGAAACTGGTTTCACATGAAGACAATTCAAATCAACTACACTTAAAAATAAAAATTAAGATGTATTTCACAAGCTTTCGACTCAACCTAGTACACGAAAACGAAAGTGTAATTAATCGTCAAATAATCAACAACCATAGTCTACGATTAGGGGCAGTGTATCTGGTGTTGGCGATAAGGCAATAGTTGCTATCGAACTTTGTGATTCTAAACTTGAAGGAATAGTTTTTTCGAAAAATATCTAACTAATTCACTTACTTTTCTTTGTTTATTTCATGCTTATTAGTATGCTGTTCAGTATTTTTTGTAATTTGGGGTGTTTTTTCGAAAACTCGAAAGATCTCTTTAACAAAGGGCATGATGCACAAAATTAGTTTCTGTATAGTATTAATGATGTTTAATGAGTGTTATCTCAATTCCAAAATAAATTCTCGTAATATCACATGTTAACTATACAGTCTTGACAATAAGTTAAGTACAACTTAGAAATATACCCTTCATAGTGTCGTAATCCAACGTCAGTCTCGATCAAACGCCTTTGGCCAGCCTATGTCATTGACTATACCAAAATACTTAAATTTTGCCTTTTAATTGTGTTCTGATAAATGCGCACAGTCTACATCTATAGCTTCCTTTCTCTCTCCCTATTGTACTTTTTATGGGTTTTTTCACCTAAGGGTTAAACATAGAAACTAAGAAGAAAATTGTCAAAACAATAATATGGAGTGTAGCCCAGTATGGATCAGAAACATGGACACTCCTAGAAAGTGATAGAAAAATATTTGAAGCATTCGAAATGTGGATATATATGTAGATGAATGCGGAGAATAGCATGGCAGGATTGGAAAACCAACGAAGAAGTATTGGAAGAGATAAAATAAAGACGTAATTTACTTAGACTATATTGAAACGGAAGAAGAACTGGATCTAGGTCACATCCTTAAGAAAGATAACCTTAATGAAATCAATCCTCGAATTCCGATTTTGTGGAAAACGTGGACTAGAAAGGCCAAGAAAAGACATGTTAGCAGAATTAAATACAGATTCATGTAAGAATCTTGAAGATAAAGCAGAAAATCGAACGGAGTGAATCTGCTTGACAAAAGCAGAACACTCGATAGATAGATGTCTTTTTTCGTTATTTGTTTACATTGTTCCACTCCTAAATGTAGGCAAGCTACTGTAGGCGAGCACTTGTCGTACCAAATCGTTGTGCTTGGTTCCACCTGGCTTTACCATATTTGTTTAATTAACACTTGATGCTTGATGTTATAGATGCTTATATTGTTCATAATATTGTAATTACTTTTCCAGTTTTCATTATTATTTTTAAATATATACGCTTATTCTTATTCTTATTCTCTAATGAACAAAAACAAAAAATGACAAAAACTGCACGTTTATTTGATTGGGATTATTTTATGTCTATACGCGGAAAGCAGGAGTGTTTCCGTTTGAGATTCAGAGAGAACGCCCAAATCAAAGTTGAAAAGGACAAAAGAACGGGACAAATTTTTAATCCATGCTCAATATATTTTCAAATGTCATACAGGTGTCATGCATATGATGCGATATTCCTATATAGCATACAGTAACACAACGAATTGGTATTTAGCACTTCATGTTATTAGGAAGAAACATTTTCAAAATATTAATTGCCGGGAGGATGCACCATTCAGAGTTTGAGACAACTATACAGTATACATAGGTACAATATCTTTGTATTGTGGCTTCTGCTTGCACGCTCGAAGTTAACCATGGTTGATTGTATTTCTCTCCGGTGGATCATGAATCATAGAACATAGTTCATAGAGTGTTATTTGTATGACACAGGCAGAGCGCACGGTCACTAAGCTATACAGCATAGACTGTGACACACGCACTGGCTAGAGAATATACGTTTCTGTTTCCTATTAATTCTCTGTTATTCCATTGAAACTATAACATGGCGACGAGGAAAAACATTGGAGAAATGCCTGCGACTTACCCCGAAGTTGAACAATACTTCAAACGATTACAATTTTTCATCGCCTCCAAAGATGCGCAGGACAAGAGCAAGGCGATCCTGTTATCCAGCTGTGGCGCATCTGCATTCGCACTCATCGAAACTCTGATCTCTCCACGTGATATTATGGAAGAGGGGGATGCCATGGTAACATACGAGGACATCTGCACAGCTGTCATTGCTCATCTGAAGCCGCGGAAGATTCTCCATTTCGAACGCCACGTTCTCCACTCCATGACTCAGAAGTCTGGCGAGAGGGTGGCCGAATTTGTGCAGCGTTTGAAAGACCAGGCAAACAAATGCGAATTCGGGGAACTCAGGGATGGGTTAACCCTATCTCAGCTCATTTTCGGCCTGCTTGACAAGGATCTTCGTGCCAAGCTGCTGGCTAAGACCGAACTGACATTGCACACTGCTATTCAAGAGTGCCTACTTGCCGAGACCGTGATTAAGGCTTCTGGTGCTGAAGAGGTCTCTGTTGCTACTATCCAGAACAGTAGTAGGAGTACACCACGCTCTGACATCCGTGCTCTACCGGCGCTGCGGCATATGAGTCCAGGGCGAGCCGGTACTCGTTCCTCCTCCTATTGCTACAGCTGTGGTAAATCAAATCATCGCCGTGATCAATGTCGATTTCGACAAGCTACATGTCGTTCATGTGGAAGGACTGGACATATTGCCGCTGTCTGCCGAACTCGTCCTGATAAACCAAGGGTGAATCAAGTTGACGCACAAGACTCGTTTTCTGAGACCGACGATGATCCCGTTGTCAGTGTCGTGTGTTCCGCGAATGCTATTGGTAAACTGCTGTTTGAGAAACTGCGCCTTGGGACCTCTACTCTCGATTTTCTGTTAGACTCTGGAAGCCAAGTAACTCTGATTCCCGCGAGCTTACTGCAAGCTTGTGGTTTGGAAATAACGTCATCGGATGTTCCGAAAGTGACCGCTTTTGGTGGCGCAGATATTTCCCTCATTGGTAAAATAGATAACGCGTGCTTATCTAATGACAGCCATTCTCACACCGGGACGATCCTAGTGGCCAATGGTAACTCGAAGGCCGTTC
>JAUYWV010147323.1:0-10274 GCA_032274565.1 Nematoplana nigrocapitula | reverse complement strand
AAGTCCCCTAAGGCTTCAGTTGGAAATGCAATATCTTTTACAACAGATGGAATCATGCTTACTGTCTTCAGAATAATCCAAATTCGGAGGATCGGAGAATTCGTATAGGTTGAGCGAGTAGGAGATTCGGAGAATAGTCATTCGAGTTCGGGAGGAGAATTCGAATAATAGTCGGCAAAGTTGTCCAAGTAGAGCACAGTTGATCGAGGAGGTCCGTCTTCTATGGTAGTCAAGCGGTAACTGATCTACGTCTCGTCTCCTGCCTGGTTATATGGGCTGGGGGGGGGAGTGGATGACACATCGGTCGGAAACGTGTTCGTGCACATGAAGGGGGAAATAATCGGTCAGAAACGTGTTCGTGCGCGTGGGGGGGGGGTGTTCGTCACGCATGGCTGGTGACACAGAGAGTAGGTATAGTATACTACTGATGTTGGTGCTTGAAGGAAATGATGAGGATGTGCGATTTGTTCTTGTTGAAGACCAATCCATTTCTCAAGTACCAATTCGTGATAATCATATTGTTAATATTGTTAAGGATGTGGTCATCATGCAATATTCACGTCGTCTTGGTGTACGGGTATGATCGTATTAACTATAGTCTACGCATTTCATCATTTTGATATCGTCCATCGAGGGTTTGAGTGGTGAGATGAAGAGGGTGAATAAGTACAGCGATAGCAGGGTGCCATTTAAAGTAAAGTGATGTTATAATTTCCACTTATGGTTGCGAGTCTTGGGCTATGAGTGACAAAGAAAGAAAGAAGGTAAATGCTTTTGAATTATGGGCATACAGGCGGATTCTAAGAACATGTTGGACGGAGAAAAGAACAAACCAATGGATTCAAGAAAAAGTTGGAGTCAAGAAAAGAGTACTTCTATCCCAAATTACACGCAGACAGCTGGCCTTTTTCGGACATGCTGTTAGAAGAAATGGTCTGGAAAAAAAACAATGCAAGGAATAGTCGAGGGGAGCAGACGACGAGGCAGACCAGCCCCGAGATGGAACGCGGACATCAAGCTTGCAACCGGGTCAACATTTGGAGAGGCATCTAGTATGGTGATGGATCGAGACGCTTGCCGCAAGATTGTGAACACAGCAGCTGATCTATCGACCAACTGACTCAGGAAGGAAGGAACTGCTGTATTTCTTTTCATCGTTTCCTAAAAATATGGATATTTGTCTTATCTTTGCTCTTATAGCAACACTGTCATCCATCTCCAATAAATGCGATTTCAGAGGCAAGAGACAAATATTGCGAAATAATTTTGAAATGGTCGGTAAAAAGTATTGGGAAAGTTTGCTGTCAATGGGACTCTATGAGAACAGAGAATCTGTTTGGAAAAGCATACAATTAGTTTCAACCTAAGACAGGGGTGTTACAAGGATGTGTTTTTGTCCACCAAACATTTTTGCAATGGGATGCACGAGGATAGAGAAATAAATACAGATTGTACATAAAACACTTCACGACCTCGAATATACCGGATGATACATATCGCAGCTTTTCCATGTCGGAAAACAAAGCAGGGAAGTTTGGATTCGTGGTTTAATTTCACAAGGCAAACTATATGAATGGTATAGATAGACATGAAAGCTAGTCAGTGAAAATATTTCAATCGAAATGAGATGTGTGTGTACAGTATTTGCGGAGGGAGATGAAGGGACGGCTAAAAAGTGACAAACAAACTCAAGATGTATAGGTCTTCTGTCATCTCGGCTTTCACATGCAATAGATGTCGGATAATGGGAACCATCTTGGCGACATGGATAATTGGATCTGGTTGAAGACATCAAGGAGGTTATGGAAAAATGGTGTAAATTAACGGTGCAGAAACAAGAACCGGAGTCGAAGGACAGAAAAAAATGGAGATTGAAGATCTGCGGATGGAGTGAGATCAAAGAGTCGACATGGCGGAGTTGTTGACTGGATGTTGGTATTCATATACCGTTGTTAACTAGTGTACTGTCTGACCGGCTTACATGTGTAAAGAAGTACGGGATATTTTATTTTTTGCCACCAGGGCTGCAACCGCATAATTTTATATTACAACATCAAGAGAACACGGACGAACAGAAATTAATGAAATAACTTGGAGGAATATAAAAACACGAAATTCGTCATCTTATTAATAACACAAACACTAATCCACAAAACATAAATTTAACAAACAAATCTGATAACCAATAAAAATGACTAAATTTAAAACATACCTAAATAATGTAAATCGTTTCTAAAACATTTCTAAACTAAACAAAGCCGTTGCATACTGGCTAGGGGAGCCAGTACTTTTATGTTTAATTATTTAAAATATTTATTTTTAATTTTCTTTTAACAGGGATGTTTATTTAAACTTCTAATGTAATCTGATAGATTCTTTCAATTTTTAATATCTGAATCAGAAATTCTTTTGCTTATTTGTAGGTTAAATCTTGTAACTGGAAAAGTTAGTTTTATTTCTTTGTTAACTAATATTCTGTCTGAATTGCTTACATATGTAAAAAAGTACGACATATGTCCATTTTTTCTTTTTCTATATATTTAAGACGCAGTAAAACCGGAGTGTGGGTCTTTGAGGACGCAGATTGATTAATCTGTTCGTTCTCCACTTTGCTGACATTGTTATATTAGGCACGTTTGAGCGGGTCTAAGATTTCCACAACTCAAACAAAGCCTTCCCCTTGGTTTGCCACATAAAAACGCACTCACATACGCTAATCTTCGACATGTTTCACCCACTCAGTGGTCGCTTGGTGTTCGGGGGGAAAGATTTCTTGAGTTTCATCTCCACTTGGTTAAGATAATTAATTAATCAGCGGAAAATACGACAATTTAATGAAAAGGCGGTTGTAGAGTATGTATGTTGTGATTTTTATGCCATATTCTCTTTTCCAACCGATGCTCAGACTTCAAGTTTAATATGGAACATTTCAAGTTCCCTTACTGTGTACCTATTTTTAAAACTTGCTTGAGATTTTAAATAAATTAGGACGTGTAGGTCACATTATGAGAGTATCCTCAAGGCAGCTAATTGGTTTTGTTCTTGAAGACACGATGGAAGGGAAACGGGGCAGAGGTCGGCAAAGAGAAGCTTGGGGAGATGATATTAGGTAATACAGCGGAAGTAAAAACAATACGGGATTGCAAAAAGGAAAGCCGAGAACAGGCACAGTTGGCGTGTTATGGTTGCCAACCTTCTAATTGAAGACGATATGTAATGATGATGATGATGATGACGATGATGATGATGAATAGTCAAAGAAAGATTAATTAGGGAAATTCTCATCATGAGTTTATCCGTTTTATTGATTTTATAGTATACTTGACTTTGGAGTATGCCAATCTGCAATGAGTTTTTTATATGTCCTCTTATTGACATTCATACTGATTCATGTTGACCGTGACTGAAATGTTTAAATTATCACGAAGGATTTAATGAGATTTCGGTAAAGATTTGATATATCCGGGTATGACTTATAGCGGGAATTTAAACTGTCTTATGGTGCAAATTACTAAGAAATGAGAGAAATGTCTGAAATTTCTTAGCCAAAAGTGAATTTATTGATTTGTCTTAATGGAAAGCTGTCCCCAATTTGTATAGCAATATACAAATATGTCTATATAGGATCTATTGTAAACGTGAATAATTATCATGAATAATGCATGCACTATATATGGAATTTGACACAAGACTAAATTACAACGGCAGCAAAAACCAAATAAAATATATTATTTTTTAAATATATCACACTTTAAAGATATGGTAAACTAGACGAAGTTTTTCAAAAAGCTTGTCTGTATTGTTTAATTGTTTACACTGATTTGTCATTTCTTTATAATATATTATTGTCTATCGGTTAATCACAAAATGAAATTCACTGTTGGTTGTACATACTCGCCAATTGATGGCAAGGACGGCAAATCTAAAATTGATAAAGGAATGCGAAACTCTTATAAGAAGTTTCAACGGGAAGACGCTTTTCGCGGTATATTTGTTGCTATTGAATAATGTTACTTCGGTCAAGTAAAATATTATTGCACTAGGTGTCTCGGGACTAGAAACGGAAAACTAGGAATTTATTTCAAAACAGAACTTTTCTATGCGTTCTATACATTATACGGTATAGTAGAGAAAACAAGTTAATGCTAAGATGTAGTTTAGGTCTCTTGGGAGATGTTTTAGCTTTCCACTTTTACCTAATGGATTAACTTGGTAGCCAAAATGCTGCTTTTAAGAAGTTTAGAAAATATTTTCATCTTTGGACGGAAAGACGAAAAGACAGTATATCCTTATCTGGCAGTGCGCCAGACAACAACAATGTGTACCTGTGCCTAATAATGGTGGTGGTGGCATCAACCAAACACTTTCAGTCACTCTTTTAGCATGACCAGATAAATTTTTAAAACCCTAAAATATTTGTTTAGGATGTGTATCTCCTCTGAAACAGATTTCCGGAACTCTCAAAATATTATATCACATATCGCAATTTCTCGAAAAGCAACGGAAATCGCAATTCATAGCATTTAAAAAATACAAGCCAGACTCAAATTGTGTGCTGCATAATTTTAGGCTTTCTTGGTTCGTTGAGTGCCATTGAGACGTCGACCGTGTATCTCCATAACCGGGCTATTGCGCTGTCGCATCTAAGGCACCGTCTCATCTTCTCCACATGTCGTGAAGAACAGGTTTTCGGTTCTTCCTGCTCGCCAGAGTCCTTCTCTCGTCAACGATGAACGGTTGCATCTTTGTTATCGGATGTTGCATTTTTCCGTCCTTGTCAGCCCTGTGATGTACAGGGTCTTTCCACTGCCAGTGTTCTCAAACCACTCCTTACACTAGCCGTTTATTTTCTTCTTTGTTTTCTTCTTTGCTTCTCTTCTTCGTAAGGTGACCTTCTCTACTCTTAGAGTTTGTTGATTCCCACTTCATGTTGGTCGAGATTCGTTGCCTCGCCTGCTATCTTGTCCGCTCGTTCGTTATCACTGATCGCGCAGTGGCTGGGGTTCCACATGATATGGATACTGTGGTCTTTAGCCAACTGAAGCAGGGGTCGCCCAGCAGATGTTGCTGGAGAGGGTGCCTGCCGCTACCTAAACCCGGTTTCTTCACCTTCGCTGGTCTTTGCGTACCCGGGGCTTTCATAGTATCTAGGCGTCGCGGTAGCCGTCTTCGGTAGCCAGACTGTTTTTATCACCTGGATTTGTATTACGGTATACAGAAAGTAAAAAGGACAGTCAAGAAGGAGAGTGATCACGGCTCAATGCCGTTGCTAGCATGAGAGAAGTGGCTGAACTCCACAGAGGGAGTGTAGAGGAATACCGCCAGGATGAGCACCATTTTGAGTGAGAGTATAATGTGAAAGAGAGAGGTAGATGGATGAGAAGAGAATACAAGAGCATCGGCCTGAGCATATGACTATACATTTTCAGTTACATCATGTGTTTTAAAAAAACACGTTTAAATATTCTCTGCGTTACTACACTGACAAAACCGTGGAAGCACAAATATATCGTGATTATTGTCGTTCTTCTGAAAATACAATATGGGAACTATATTTTATATTTAGATCATGCAGAAATTCCGAGAGACCTTGATAATTCTATTTATCATCGTGGAAAACAGTAGATATAGTTTTGGTTCGTTAACCATGTTTTGTTAACTATTCGCATTTGAACAGGAAATGTTATCTCCATCTCCTGGCCTGATACGTACGTGGTTTAGTTATTGTCTGTTCGCGGATGAAGGTATGTACAGTATGCTGAGGCGAGGGGAGCGCCATAAAACTGATCGCCTATTTGTTTTCTCTTATGGTGCATTACCCCGGTACTGCTTGTATTCTCGGGCGGGGATTTAGAGGTTGCGGATTTGGACGAGCAAGAGCTTATATTAGCGGAAATCAGACGAATGCCCCCCCATATTTGCTGATAGATAGATAGGAAGCAGTTGTTAATTGTTCTCTATATAGCAAAACAAGAAAACTAACTAACTGCTTGCCAAAATGCTCAAAAGGAATTGTAATGAATGAATATGTTTTTTCTCGGAATTGGTCTTAGTTGTTTCTGAATGACGTGGGCTAATCGGATAAGACGTCTGTTTTAGATAATTCGTGTATTTTTTACGCTATTAAGCTGTCAAGTCTGGTGAAGTTTCCATTTTTAAATTCCAGAGGTCTGATTTATTTTAATCTGACTATATCACCGAAACCAAATTGTCGTATTTGAAATGAAAGAGACAGTTGTTGAAATCATGCTTTTATATTTATCAAAATTGAATTTCAACAAATGTACGATTGTATTGGGTCGAATCAAAATCTTAGAAAATATTTGTTTTTTATTTCGTTTTCTCAACGAACTAATTTCAGCTTCTCAAATTGCGGGAAAGCGCAGTGAACTACGTATACATTAGTACATGTAAAAATGGGACATATAAATGAGTCGCACATTTTACAACATGAGAAAGTCCACCCTCAGCGCGCATGTGACATTTTAATCTGTCTTTGATATTTCAGCCCCGTTCTCAGTGTGGTTTTGAAGGGAAAAATTATCGTCGAATGCATGGTGTTGGTGTGTTGTTGTATAGAGAGATCAAGTGAGATTCAGAGAGCGAGAGTGTGTGTGAGCGTGAGCGAAGGTGATGGGACTTTCGGCCAGTGGGTGCGCATGCATGCAATTCTTTGGACAGATTGGGAGAACGATTGGGGCATTACTTTTTAATGATTCTTTTCATTAGGAGTGGCTGTATTCGCCTCGTCTTCTCTCACCTTGCTTATCATCCCAGTGGGGGGAAATTTCATGCAGGAGTGGAAGTCAGACAGAAGAAGGGCACTACACAAAGCAACTCGACTCATTCAAATCTTCCATCTCCTACGCTCTGTTCTCTCTTTCTCTTCTCTCCCCTTTTCTTTTTTCTAGTAGTTGAGCTTGTTTCCAGAGGTAGAGTATGTGGAAAACAGACAGACCTCTGCTCTAGCCTTTGATCAGGTCAGCAGTGGGTGCGTGATTTTGTGGAGAAAAGAACACTTATACAAAGCGAGGGAGATGGGGAGACAGGAGAGAGGGGCTAAGAGTGATCATGCGTACTTTCCGTATTTCTCGCTGTTTAGGAAAGGGAACATTTAGAAGGAATACTCTGAAAGAGTGGAGTGAGAAGTCATAGTCGGACAGACGTTACCGTCGGGGAAAAAGTTTCAGAAATCTTTTCACAGAAAACTCTGAACTGAAACGGAACCAATTTGTATAGAGTTTGCCATTTTAGGCGACTTCTATCGTTCCACGCTTATTTCCATATCCAAATAAAATATAGAAATATAAAAATACTGCAAAACAAAAATAATAGATAAATAAACTAAATCACCTAAATAAAAGTTTTCGACACACAAAAAAGTTTACTCTGGCAGTACAAGATAGCATTATTAACATATTTAGACTATGCAGTACCATCAGAAGTTGTAAACTGTATACGTATATAGGTAAATAGTATTCTCAGCTCCAGACTATCCATTCCACGGATGCCATGTTCTTTTCTGTAGTCTGGTCCCCATAGCTACGGGGCAGAGAACCAGGAGTCTTGGGGTATAGTACTTTTTCCAACAAGATGCACCCCGTTAGACTGATCCCCACTTTTCCTAGGTAAAGAAAATCAGACAACTACAAATACCACCCATAGTCCAACAAAATTCAACTAGCGGGGGTCTTCTTGAATTTGGTGAAACTGGTGACCGAATTTTTAAAATCAAGGAAATGTTGTAGTTGTCAGGGGAGCTGGAGCCCCCTCAGATGCGAGTCCACCGACACGGATTCCTCTGAGAGAGGCTGTGTCAGATGATACATCTAACTTGGGCATAGATAGTGCCCCAGAAGGGGGAATGCCAAACCGTTTAACACCACAGCTCACCCAAACGATACCCAAACTTCATACAGCATTATGGGCCTCAGAAGGGTGGTCGCAATTTAACCAAACGGCCCAACATTCGCAGAACACCACACATATACCCAAGCCTAACCAAGATGTTCCGAAGACTCGTGTATTCTCACCACCACTCAGTGTGCTCCCCGAGGACACCGTGTGTGTCGGGGTACTGAAAGTTACACAGTTGTCCCCAAGAAAAGATGATCAAGTAAGGTGAGGGTTAGACTACTCTGCAGGTATTTACGAACCCATGAAGGGATATATTGCTGCATGGTATCCGTGAACATCCAAAGGCCATATGTTGTTGTTCTCAGCACCCTCAGATACGAGTCCAGCGACCCGGTATCCTTGAGCCATTTGCCATTATTTTGGATCCGAGAAAGACGTAGCTGTCGACCACCTCCACCTTTTCGTTCCTCGGTTTGAATTTCGTTAAGGGCCCTGTAGTCATCACTTTGGTCTTTTTGATGTTTAGATATAAACCGGCCTTCTCGCTGTCCTTCAATTGCATCCAACAGAATTTCCAGTTTTTCCGTGCTCTGAGTGATAAGTGTGGTGTCGCCTACATATCTTAGTTAAAAATGCTGTTTCGTAATTCCTTCACAAATTAGGAATTCCCTTTGTAAATTGAAAAATTATGCGATCCGGTTGTCCTTATTGCTTCAATAATTGATGTTCTACCTTTCCATGTAGACAATGAATGAATCGGGGGTTCAGATGACATGACAATACTGTTATTATATGCGCGAAAAAGGATGACAAGGCGGACTACGAATGGATGAGAGAGCTGTCGCGTTCTGATCAATCATGGGATCCAAATCACTCTACTACATCCATGTCTATACAGTAGATAGTTCATTTTCATACAGATCCGTGCAATTCCATTTTTCCAAAAAATAAACCTTAGCGCTCCGTACAAACCAAACAATGCCCCGTTTTCCAATGGGGAACGCAGCTGAATGGGGCTCATGCATCCTTTCCGGGTTGCGATCGATCCCTCGAAGCAAATTAGATTTACTGTATATACTGATATTTACTCTTGATACACTCCCTGCGCTGCCTGTGACTGACTGGTTGAGTGAGATGTCGCACCGAGTGGCGATACAGTCAGATGAAGTGTTGGGGATATTTGTTTCAAAATACTTTCAAAATCAAAGAGAACCAACAAGGTGTAATTTGGGGAGATATATACACTACAAATTGTCTTCGTACTGTACGGTTTGGATCTGTATGTACAGTATTTCCATCACGCTTACTGTTCTATGGAATTTGAGATTTGTTTTAGTTATTTATCATTTTCCGTTCAACGATAATATAAATCTTACAAGATGATTGGCGGTTGAGAAGTACTATGGTAGGATGGTTTGGTGAAAAAAATGAAAGACGGAATCGAACAATATGCAATGAGCTTCCGTGTACATAGAAGAAGGATTCGTCGAACTGATCATTGAAATAAAATATTACATTACAATAAAGATTTGCGAAAGTTCTCCTGTAAAAGTACACGACTTTAGAAGAAACATTTCAAAGTGTTTACACCTACAACAGAATTAGATTTTTTTCTTGGTACGCCAGTATTTTACTTTATTCAGTAATTCACGGTCACAAAAATCCAGGCATATATATACATTATACTTCGGCTCTTCGATTTTGTATGGCATGTGCATGTTTTACGAGAATGACTGTTAAGGATGTCTGGGCTTGTTTTTATAACGCCTTATTGGATATGATGGGAATCTGTAGGATAAGCGAAGGGGTATTGCTGTGTTTTGAAGGGGTGGGACCAATGCTTAGTAAGCCATTATTCATAGAAGGAATTTCATAAGTCAGTATACACATATTGTACGTATATATGAGTGTAAAAATTAACGTGGTTGACTTGTTGTTATCGCGCAATCTGGTGTATCAATTTGAAATATGTTACATTGTGCTGTCGCGCTGTTTTCTCCTATTTTGGACAAATTCTAAACAGTTAGCCGGCTTAATCTCGACTAAGTAAGTAATTAAGAAGCTAGTTATTGAACGGATGGTTTAAAATGCGGTGATCAGGTATTTGAATAAGTTTTAAACTAGTTAATTTATTTCAAGGAACGTGGGAATTTTAAATCAAATCATGATATACAGTATAGTAGGAATGTAATCAAAAGTTTAGGAACATATTATTTATCAAGTCGTATAGATAACATAGGAATTTTTCCGGAGGAGGAACTTTAAAATAATAATAATAATAATAATAATAAACTTTTTATTTGCCACCTGGACTCAAATTAACAAAAAACAGTATTACAAAAAAAAGGGTATTTTGTTCGGTCAGGCTAACGGAATAACTAAAAACAAGTAACCTACAAATTAAAAACAATTACCAG
>JAUYWV010147301.1:0-10276 GCA_032274565.1 Nematoplana nigrocapitula | reverse complement strand
GCGGTAGTTTGCCGACTCTTCGCCGAAGCCTTTCGGCTCCGTGTACAGTAACCCGCCATCGTGGAGGCGGTCGGCATAGGGTCCCAAACTGACCACTCGACTGGGTCCTTCCAGTCAGGTCGATGTAATACCAAATTTGTGCACATTCAAGAGTACAAGAGACAGAGCTGAGCTTTGTGGGATGCCAGGTGTGATTTCAGTAGCTATGCCGATGCGTTTTGGTAGGCCTGCTCCTACCCATGAAACCGGTTGAGCATCAATTTTGAATTTTAAGGGGGGCACATCAGGATAATATATATGCAATCATTTAAGGCATCTTCAAAATCTAAGGCTGCAATCAGGGTCTCATCACCTTTCATCCATCCATCTCCCCCTTCATTCCTATTCTCTCTCTTTCCATTTACTCTGGCTGCTCTATCTTTCGCTTACTTCTCTTCATTATCTCTCTCTTATTTTCTCATCTCTCTGTGTTTTTCCCTTGCTGTTCTTTTCTCTTTCTTTTCTCGCTTTTTCCTGCACGAGGTCGGAGCGCTGACGTTCCCCCTCGACTTGGAATTACAACAACGTCATTTAGGCTTGCTTACATTCATCTAAGCAACGTATTTCCCTATTCACCCAGGAAGCTCCTTCGTCTACCAACGCCTCAACGAGCACCAACCCACCTCCGCCATCGAAGTCTACTACCAGTGCCCCGAGCAGAACACCCACACGAACATGGTGGTCCAACTCTTCTGCCAGATCATCAACGAGCCCTGTTTCACCGTGCTGCGGACAGAGGAACAACTGGGTAAGACGCTACAAACGTGACTAAACGTCAAAGCGCGCTGAGACTATCAGAAATTAGTGGTAGTAGTAGGCTATTTCGAGATTCTGCGACACCCCCAGTCAGACTCTAACGACGCTAAGAGGCAGATCCACTCCGCCCCGCCTCCTACAGAAAATGAATCTAGTTTCTTATGAAAGCGTTTGATCGCTATTTTTTGTATCGAATGAGAGCTTTCGCGTGGTATAAATTTATTCGTGAAATCAGATAAGCGTCAGTATTGTCAACGTTTGTCGGGAAGAGGACTCTTCGAGTCGTTCACAGTCTGTCTTGAAATGCGGAGCCTAATCTTTGGATCTCTCATACTTTTATTTATTAGTATGACCACGAATTCCGCCACAGAATCAAGTATAAAGATGATATTGTCCTTCAATTTGGTAATGTAAACGTTTTTTGGTATTGTTTATTATTGCTTATTGAAACGTTTGTTTGCCGTTCACCATAGGCTACATTGTGGCCAGCGGTCCGAGATCGTCCAATCTGATACAGGGCGTTAGGGTGCTGGTCCAGTCAACGAAGAAACCGGACTACCTCGAGACCAGGATAGACGCCTTCTTGGAAAAGGCTGAGGTGAGTCGACGAATGCGTTACTGTAGTTGATTCGAACAATCGAACTAACACTGTCCTTCTCTGCACTCTATGCTACATTTTTAATAGAAATATGTGTCTATGTTTAATCATTCAAAATTGACAGTAAATCAAAATTATAGAGAATCAAGCAACTCTACTACTTGAAAAGTAGTTTTGCAATTGTTTAATGTAAAACTAGGCTTCATCGCAACATACGAATACAAAATTGCTTTTTTTAGACGAATTCTCAACCAAAGATCGGTAGTCGATCCGATATGAATCTTTTGTAAAAATAGAGCAGTTCACCAAATTGCAAAAAGTTAAATGGCTTCCCAGTAATATAGTAGATTATCATAAATCTGACGCCTTGACGCATCGGTTATCCAGGTCTATGCAGCGGTATATTTCCCATTGTTCATTTTAATTTAGGAGACCCTCACCAAGATGACCGAAGAGGAGTTCCAGCGCCACATTCAGGCCCTCTACGACGTGATCACCGAACGCCCGAAGAGTATGGCCAAGCAGCGTGGGCGATACTGGAACGAAATCTGCCAACGGCACTACAACTTCCACAGAGGTGGGTGAGCGAGTTTCACGGTGCTCAACACTGAGTGAGAATGTGTGTGTGAGAGAGAGAGATAGAGAAAGAAAGTGAGAGATAGGTAGAGAGAGTGACAGTGTGTGAGAGAGAGAGTTACAGTGTGTATATGTGTGTGTGTGAGAGAGAGAGAGAGTGAGTGAGTGACAGTGTGAGAAAGAGAGTGAGTGACAGTGAATGCGAGAGAGAGAGTGAGTGAGTGACAGTGTGTGTGTGTGTGTGAGAGAGAGAGAGAGAGTGAGTGAGTTACAGTGTGTGTGTGAGAGAGAGAGAGAGTGAGTGACAGTGTGTGTGTGTGTGTGTGTGTGTGTGTGTGAGAGAGAGAGTGACAGTGTGTGTGTGTGAGAGAGAGTGTGTATGTGTGTGAGAGAGACTGAGAGTGTGTGAGTGAGTGACAGTGAGAGAGAGTGAGAGTGAGAGTGTGTGTGAGAGAGAATGACAGTGAGTGTGAGAGAGAGTGACAGTGAGTGTGAGAGAGGGTGACAGTGAGAGAGAGAGAGAGAGTGAGGGTGTGAAAGACTGAGAGTGAGTGAGTGAGAAGGAGCAAAATCAATTCCTTGCTGCTGGCAGTCGTGAAGCGGGTATGGACTGCTGTCGAGAGGTCCGCCATTTCAATGGTGTTTTGTCTTGCTGTAAATGCTTTATTTTTTACGACATGGATGTGCTGTAATTTCCCCCATATTCGGTTAGGAATTGCCAATAGATTTTCTCATTTTTCTCCATTGCAGATCAGGTTGAGTCGAGCTATTTGAAAACATTGAAAAAGGAGGACATTATCGAATTTTATAAGGTACTGATTGCAGAGAGTTTACTTTACATACTATCAGATGAATCAGATCTAGTGGAAATCTGTCTGGAAACCATGGGGACATTAGTAAAACACTTCGTCGCTGACTTTGCACTTTTAGTGAATGCGAACTGCCTGACTTGGCTGCTGATTGTCGCCCTGATGTCCATGGAGGACCAGACCGAATAAATTGACCTCCGAGGAGGTTATTGTTTCCGAGTGGCTTTGCACGGCACCCCTTCGATCATCATCGCCTAACCTGTGCAGTTCAACTCTGTCATTTCTTTGATGGAAGACTCCAAAGAGCTTTTCGATGCGGATCTCCTCATTCTTTGCCAGAGGTGTATTTAGAGTTTGAAAAAATGGTCAATGCTCTGCTTGACTTACTTCGGTGTTGCATCGTAAATCATTTGTCTTTTTGAGATTCAATGATGTGTGTTGAGATATGACTCATAAAACCTGCTTGACACAGTATATATATAGAACTACAAATACATCAGAAGTAATCTACTCATATTTCGAATTGACATTCAGATCAAATGTTAACTATATACGCTTATACCTTTCGGTAGTCCAATTTTTTTTAATTTCCGGCGTGACAATCATTAGACGCGCCTATAACTTGATAGGGCATAACTTCGTTTAATATGGCATTATTAATCAGTTTTATCACAATACCGCAAATATATTTATATTGCCTAAATTCATGTTAGTAGTATGAATAGTATATTAAGTTATTTGTGTACAATTCTTTAAAACAGCTTTACTCTTTGTCGTTAGTTTACCATTTTTACACTCTGTAGTCTAACTTGATGAATGATGAGTGATGACGTAAGATAATTTTTTATGTTGTTTAATGAAAAATTTATACTGATTAATTTATAAAAGATCGTAACACACGACACGGTGTGTCTATAAATAGCAACGACTTTTCATTGATAAAGATCGCCTGAAGTAATTGTTTTTGAAATCCTATCATTTTTCTTCCATTAAAAATGTGATATTCTTTTTGTTCTTTCTTTAGAATTTTATTGCGCCCAATGGTCTCACTAGAAAGAGTTTAACCGTGCATATCATTTCAAAGAGTGCCCACGGCAGGAAATTGCCAGTTCTCGAGGATGGTTATAAGGTAAAACTTTTCTAATACTACTTATTATTTATTTAAAATAGTATCGTATGATTAGTAGTGCTCTGAAGACTCTTCAGCCAGACTCGATTTTGAACGTGATTGATCCAATTGTGTTGTGAACTTAGTGGTTTGTAAAATTTGTAATGCGCTAATCTTTCCAGGAATGTCGAAGTACTACTCCATGTAAACGCGAGGCGCTCCTCGCCCCCCATTCAAAAGGAGCCTGCTTTGAAATAGGAAAAAATAGTGGATATGAGATTTAATAATTTAGCTAGTAGTAAGGGTTATCCTTACTTCCTTCCTACTCGGTGTATTTTTAGTACAAATGATATTAATTGGTTTGCAATAATACAACCAAACCTGCCACAACGTCTTTCTGAAAGATTTCAGGCGTTAAACAACACGGGAAAGCTTTCTCTAAAAAGCCGAAATTGTATTATTATTGAGTGGACAAAAACAGTGATAGAGAAAATGAAAGATTTGGATGACCAAGGAGCTTATAAATTAATCAAGATAACGAATAGATTTTAAACATCTTCAGAAGCCCCAGATGAGAAGGCACAGAAGAGCGAGATTTATGATTCAGATTTTTGGAACTGATAAGGATGACACTGTAGCCTCCAACTCAACCAGAAGATTAACGCAAATTCCGCCGCTGACTAATCGCGACGGTCTCGGTTGTGTAATGGCAGCAATCTATGTTTTACGAATCACCTCTCCCCTCCTAGTCTCCTCACATGGACTGGAACATACTCGAGCCCTGCACGTGTACCTCTCTGGGTAGCTTTGCCAATAAAACTATGACCATCTGGCGGTTCATTTTGAGATATTTTAACTTTTTGCGGGGGAGGGGGGTGACGTAGAGCCGGACTTTCTCCTACTACTCATGGATCTTGTTCGTAAAACAGAGCAGAAAATTAAACAAGTGGAAAATTCTCAATAGAAACTTGTCACTACCAGTGTAACCAATGAATATTCGTCAAAATGCCAGTACTGGTAGAGCCTGCGTTATTATGTTTAATTCCTCCTCTTTCTGCGTTATTTTCGCATTTGGTCCAATCCCTGTACGACCTTGAACTGTCAAAAGGCAGCATAGTCAACCTGATAAGGAACGAGCAGGCTATGAAAGAGGCTATAAGAGGCATTCTCTTCAGAGATTTCAGAACTACAGTAGACCCGGCAGAAGACGTTTCTGAAGAGTCCTTCCTCCAGAGCGAAAAATAAATATGCAGTTTAAAATTATTTTGAATCATTTAATCCCTTGTTACAGCACTATAATTTGATCGATTTTATTGATTTTTCAACATTGCGAAGAAACTGCCCATTTGTAGAGGAAAGGCGTATCGCTGGTCAAGGTCTCCAGTTGTAAAATCCCAAAGAAGAATAAGTGACATTCTGTATATTCTGGATTGTTTACAACATAGCTTACAAAATGTAAATAAAATTTTAGCCTGCGTTACTTTGTTTTATCGGCGTTATTATTTTCAAAAGATTCTGTATCAGCACTGAAATGCAGACCTGTCGGTACCACGACTGTGATAGCAATGAGTCACCATGAACTATTTCAAATTGTCTTTTCTCAGCGACGTTTTTTATCTAAATTGCAAATGCGAACTGAAATAGAAAAGTTTTGGTAAATACCAAATATATGGTAGATCCCGATTGTGTGAAAACCTCCTAATAATTAATCAATAATGCGGGGATGGTATATCATATCAATCTCTTTTGTTTGCAGGGCGCCCTCATCCAAGATCCCCTGTCCTTCAAGGTGTCGCTTCCGCTCAGTGCGCTAGCCAAGCCCATGATCCCGGTGGGGCGAGAAACTGCAAAGCTCTAGGCGATGTTTTCCAACATTGTTGTTGTTGTTGGTCCTGCTGTTATAGTTCAGTTGTTATGTGTGGCTTCTGTGTGCGCGGAAAGGACACATGTGTTCCTGCAAAGGGTCAGACAGTTTGGCGGGCATGATATACTGGTACATATATATTTGTCTAACTGACTTATGAAAGTTAAGATCAAATCTTTATCCTCCTATATTTTGGCTGAATTTTCGCAGCTACTGTGTCTTTGGTCGCATATAATTAAATTATATCATTGTCGTTGTTTTATTTTTTGACTGTTAGTGATGATTTTCTGGATAAAACTTTTCAACATTATTCTCTTTGTCATTTGAATCACTGCATGGGGAGATGGTATGGTTGACTACATACTGTACATAGCTTTGAGGCGAAGCTGTATGCTTCCAACTGAAGATCTAGCCCCTCGAAAGGTCTTCATATCGAGTGTTGACGGCACTTAACGCGTATTACGTTTATTTCACTACTCAGTGAAACGTCAGCTCGCATTTTGACCACGAAAGAGATATTTGTACTTTCTATGTGACACGACTGAAACCGCAAACGGCTCAATTTTGACAGTCAATAAATTTTTTTCAGTTTAGTTAAAAAATAATCGAAAAATAAAAAAATTGGACTCGTTTTTAAACAAACGCTCACCACTTTTTAGACTGGAATGACGTCATTATTCTAAAAATAGAAAAAACAAAATTCAATAGCAATGCCGCTATTAGGAAATGAAAGGAAAATCCACCAAATAAAAGTAAAAATAATTATTTATTGAAAAAAGGCCGAGCTTTCAAACCTATCTCAGGCTCATAGTCATGGCATTTGCCGCAGGCAGAATAATATTAGAAGAGCAGGAGAAAATTTAGAAAAATAATTCGATTAAATAACGAACAATACAAGAAAGAACTGAATGTGATTGCATTATACAACATGTAAATCACCGAGTGCTCAGGCGGTATAACTCGGCGCCCCGCTGCCTTGTGGGTTAAGCCTTTTTAGGCAAAGGCTAGGAAAAAGTATACACTGATTTAAAATCCGTGGTAGATGGAGCCCGCTTAGCCTTTCTATCTAGGAGAAAGAAATCAAACCCTCTGGTCAGACTGCTTGTGCACGACAGCTTGACCAGATGATGCGAATCCAGCCTCCAGTGCATGAAGACTGTGATGGCAGAGAAGGTGGAAGAATGATGGCCCTCCATATTCAAAGGCTGAGCAGCAAAGCGTGTGGTACGCTGGGACGTTATCAGATAATATGGATGTTACGGCCGACCACCGGGGAAGAGTCTGAAACTTCACCATGTATTTTTTCAAAGAAAACTATGGACCACAAACACATCTATGAAAGCAATTCAGGAGAAGTTAGGACCCCTGCGACCAATCTTGTAAATAAATACAGGGAAGAGTAACATCTTGTGAATAGGAATATCAAGTATGACGAACTAGTCCGAAAGCCTCTAAATAGAGGAAAGTCTATTTCTGAAGATGGTTTTTGAAAACGAGAAAGAAACCCCTTATAATAGCAACATGGAATGTGAGAACATTGTATAAAGCAGGAAAATTAGACAATCTAATACAGGAAGCAGAATGTCTAAGTCTGGACATAATTGGTATAGCAGAAACCAGATGGGTTGAATCGGGATGTATTACAAAGGAAAGTTATACTTTCATCTACTCAGGAGGAGAAAAGCACCAACATGGAGTGGGATTGTTAATCTGTAAGGAAATTCCAAAAATGTATAGATGGTTACTGGACAATCAACAAACACATGATTCTTGTGAAGATCAAGGCGAAACCATTTGATGTTGTTATCATACAAGCCTATACACCAACTGCTGACCACTCAGAAGAAGAAATGGAAATCTTCTATGAAAACTTGAAAAATGCACTGAAACAAAAAAATCAACAAATGTTATAATAATGATGGGAGACTTTAATGCTAAAGTTGGGAAAGGAAAATAAGGTGTGACAACTGGTAATTTTGGTCTAGGGTCAAGAAATGGAAGAGGTGACCGCTTAGTAGAATTTTGCAAAGAGCACGGCTTAATAATTGGAAACACACTCTTTAAACACCCAAAGAGAAGTCTTTATACATCGTCAAGTCTAGGAGACATCTAGCGTAATCAAATTGACTACATTGCAATAAGCAACAGATTTAGAAACAACATTCAACAGATTAAGACTTACCCAAATGCACACATAGGATCAGACCATAATCCAGTCGTAGCAACAATATTCATCAAAACAAAGAAAATAGCAACAACGACTAAAGGCAGTCCGAGTGTTGACTTAACTGCCTTGAAAATTAAAGGATTTAGAAAAACATACAACGTTGAAATAAGAAATCGGTTTGAAATACTTATGAAGAAGGAGACAGAACAAGCAATAAATGAATAAGAAAAAATAAATAACAAGTGGAAGCGATTTAAAGAAAGTGTATTAACAGCTAATTCAATATTTCCGAAGGTGGAAAAGAAAGCTAAAAAACCATGGATGAATGAACACATACTAAAACTCATGGAGGAAAGAAAAAATATAAGAAAACGGTAAAATACAAGAACTGGACAGAAAAATTGACAATGAATGTAAAAAAGCAAAAAAAAAGAAAGGCTAGATACCAAGTGTCTAAATATTGAAAACCTAGCGAAAAGTAATGAAACAAAAGAAATGTACAAGACTGTAAAAGAGTTTGCAAACAAAGACAAATAAATAGAGGTACAAAATGTATTAAAGACAAAAATGACAATATATTATTTAACACAAAAGAGATGCTAGCAAGGTGGACAGAATACATACAGGAATTATTTAATGATAACAGGGACAAGGAACCAGAACAGCAAATTAAAGAAGGACCAATAATACTGAAAATTGAAGTGGAAAATGCACTAAACAATATGAAAGAGGGAAAAGCATGCGGTGTAGATGGAATATATACGGAAATGTTGAAAGCAGTTAGTGAATTCACTATAGACATTTTACTATCAGAAAAATAATATCTAGAGTAGTTTAGCCCGAATAAGCTCAAAGTAGATCAATTTGTCTCACCAAACCAAGCGGGTTACAGAAAATATAGCAGTACATCAGATATCATATTTGCCCATAAAATACTAACAGCCAAAATACAGCAGTTCAATGAAACAATCCATCTGATAGAAATTGACATGAGCAAAGAGTCCGATTGTATCGATAGAAACACACTAATAAATAAATATCCTGCAAACTTTCCTAAACACAGATAAAATCAGAATCATCAAATATCTCCTAGCCAACACAAATCTAACATTATAGTCTAGAAATAAAAAATCAATGCAAAAATCATTTGTAAATAACATTGGTGTGCCACAAGGTGACTGTCTCAGCCCAGTGCTTTTTACAATCTATCTAGAAGTTGCACAAATCACAAAATCTACAGACTATATCCCAGAAGAACATATAACTATGCAAAAAGTATGCCTATAATTAACAATAATCTCCCCAGCTATAGAGCATATGCAGACGACATTGATTTTATACAAGAAAGTGAATATTGACTTGATGTAACTGAAAATACAGCAACACAGATACGTAAAAAACAATTTATCAGTAAATAATACCAAAACAGAAAAATTCGAATTTTAAAGCAGAACTAATCCACCAGAAAATGAAGCATGGAGAAAATGTAAAAAAACTAGGCACACTATTGGGAGATAAAGAACATATCCATTATCGCAAACAACTCGTCATTGCTGCCATGAACAAAGTATCTATGGTGCATATGGATAAATAAAAACAGAACAAGTCTGCAAACAAAATTGAAGATATACAACACCCTCATAAAACCAATCCTAACATGCAATCTGATAAAAAGAAGATTAACAGCTTCCATCGAAAACAACTAAAACGTATCCTCAACATTAAATATCCTAACAAAATCAGCAACAAGGCCCTTTATCAAAGAACCAACAGTCAACCTATATATATCACCAAGGCCAGATGGAGCTTCATAGGTCACATTCTCCGTAGAGATTATAACATACCTGCCAATATCAATCTAAACAACTACTGCAACTCCACTAAAGGAAAATATAAAGGTCCCAGTACGACAGTCATAACAACTATCAAACAAGAAGCTAACTTAATCAATCTGAAGCTCAACAACATCACATATCTGAACTGTCTACGCAACAAAGCTGAGGATAGAACGGGTTGGAAGGGGGTGGTAAAAAGGGTGGTGGAAGCGAAAAAGAGAAATCTCAATGCGTAACCACCAAGGATGATATGTAATTCTACCAAATTTGTGTCGTTTCGCTGCTGACAACCCGATCTTACTATTTCATACAGAGGTGGTCAAGAGTGTCTTTGAACTTTAAGAAGCTCAGCTTAAAAACCGTAGGAACCTATAAGGGGCCATTCACAAATAATGTTACGCAGGAAGGGGTGAGGTGTTTGCTTCTGCGTAACTCCGCGTAACGATGGGGTGGGGGTATATGCGTTCGCGTTACGTTACGCTAATACATTTTTTTCAGAAAACTGAGTAGTTCATTGATTAAGT
>JAUYWV010147290.1:0-10277 GCA_032274565.1 Nematoplana nigrocapitula | reverse complement strand
AGAGAAGGAGAAGGCAGCAAGAAATAAAGAGAGGCAAAGAAGAGAGAGAAGGAGAAGGCAGCAAGAAATAAAGAGAGGCAAAGAAGAGAGAGAAGGAGAAGGCAGCAAGAAATAAAGAGAGAGAGGAAGAGAGCAAGAAATAAAGAGAGGCAAAGAATAGAGAGAGGAAGAGAGCAAGAAATAAAGAGAGGCAAAGAAGAGAGAGAGGAAGAAAGCAAGAAATAAAGAGATGCAAAGAGAGAGAGAGAGGAAGAGAGCAAGAAATAAAGAGAGAGAGTTAGAGCAAGGGAGGGAGAAGGCAAGAAATGAAGATAATGGCAAAGAATAGGAAAGGAGAGAGAGAGAGAGTTAGAGCAAGAGTGGGAGAAGGCAAGGAATAAAGAGAGGGGAGAGAGAGTGTTCTCTCTGTCATTCACTCCGCTCTCTATACTCACTTGAGACGTCAGAGAGCAGTGTTTGGACGGCGGTGAATTGAGTGAATTCTCTCCAATGTTCTGATTTCAGACTGGTGAGTTCACCACTGGTCTCGTCCATCGTCACCCCGAATCCAAATCCTCTGCTCTCCCCTCGCGACCGATAGAGGACAGTGCTGGTGGTGATGGCCCCATCACCATGCTCTCAAAAGTGAGTCTGCACGACTCGTTGGAGGACACGACAACTGCCGGACCTCCAGCCCCTGGTCTTCATCACCAGCCCTCGCCGCCTCACAACCATCACCAGCAGCATCTAGGCCGAGGAGACAGCGAGGCAACCTTCGGCCATCCGCACACTGAGGTCACCCTGGGAGATTCAAGGGGCACCGCCATGCCACATCACCTCGACTCACAGGCACAGGTCGGCATGCACTCTAGCTGGCTACTTGGCAGAGGAGAGCAGTAGTATAGAGGGGATTCGATGGGAAAATTTCCTTTGCACAACAAATTTAATGTAAAATATATTCTTGGGATAATGGTTCAACCTGCAGTGAATACTGTGGTGGAATAGAAACAGGATGAATGTTGTATTTTAAAGTGAAAAGAAAATTTCAGAATTTTGCTTCAATTGCGGCTTTCCCTTGTTAATCTCTCTCTCTGTTCATCCTCTACCCACAGATCACAGTGGGCGGGCACGGAGGCGGGGATACAACAGCCAACGATCTGTCGGCCCTTCGTGCCGCCTACGCTGCCGTCGGCGGGGCCGGAACTCTGGTCGGGGTGGGCACGCTGAGCTCGGCGGCTGGAGGAATGCAGGTAGGCGATGGATCGCCACTTATATGGACAGCCTGTCTTCATCGTTCTTTTTATCTTCTCCCTCTCTGAGATGTGGGGCTCGCTCTACATTGTTGGCATCACCCCTCTCATCTTCTGGTTGTGTGCGTGCTTGTGTGTGCGATGGTGCAGGCTGGAGGGAGTAGTGGTCACACTGGTTGGAGCAGCAGGACGAGTCCGCAGCAGGAGTCCATTTCCCATCATCATCAGCGTGGTGGTAGAGCTGGTCCAGCAGTTGGGGATAGATCCGAATCGGCGTTAGTGGACAACAACCCCAGTGACAACTCGACAACGCGTTCCTTCGGGATGCGCGTGGTAGTGGGCGGAGGTGGGGAGGACCGGGATAGAGAGACCTTCTCTCCCCTCTCACCCAGAGAAGACCAGCCCCCCGTCCCCACACCAAGGACGGCGCACAAGGTTAGCTCTATAGTCAGTCAGTATTAGTTTTCGCTTTATTTGGAGTATATATTTTCATAATAAAGTTTAGTATACTACTTATTTATTTATTTCAGTAGTAAAATGATTAATTATCAGTATAACTGGTGTGGGCTTTTAAATCCGAACATTTTCAATATTTACAAATTGCAAAACAACTGACGAGACGAAGAATTTGATCTTTTATCTTCAGTCTTTTAAAGAAAGTGAAAATGTATCAATAAGCGTAAATATTTACCGTAATTAGTATCAACGAATTACTAAAACAATTATCATCTGCGAGTTGTTTATGTGTTCAATTTTACAATAATTCGAAAACATTTTTTATATCAGTCAATTTTAAACGTCCGCATATGAATCTCTATGGCCTCCGCACCAACAGTCATTATTCATTTTCACTTTATTCAGTTTATTCGATATACTACTTAATTCTTATTTCAGTAGTAAATTCTCACTAACAGTATACCTGTTGTTGAATTTTTAATCCGTATATTTTTTGCATTGAAATTTTCTCTTGACCTGGTCCAGGAGAAAAGGTATTTCGCAGACCCGGTGGTCAATGGAGAGAGGGCCGATGGTGTTTCAGCACCTGGTGGAGTTGGCGGGTTCGTCCGAGCGGACAAACGCTACGCCAATGTGAAGAGTTCCGGCTACGGCAGACAATCGGCCACACCTCCGCCTCCATCCCCCTCGACCAAACAGCATTCGGGGAGGACTCGTGGAGGCCCGGCCCAGGCGGGAAGGACCGCCGCTCCTGCCCGTCCCAAATCTGGGTGAGTAGTGTCAGACTTCAATTGAAAGCTATTCGGATAAAAATGAGACTCAAGTAAACTGGAGCTCAGGTGTAACTGAAATAAAGTGACAGGGAATACGCCGGTTATACATACAGCCCAGCATATTAAACAGTTTATTTTATGTTTAAAGATTACTTTTTATAAATTTCTAATAGTTTTTTACTTGTTGAACTGTATGTCATTTCTCTCTATGCGTTGTCTTCGGCAGGAGGAAGTATTAAGGCTTCCGCAACCTCCCACCTAACCAATAGCATCAGATGAGTCATGGTGTGACGTCACAAGTAGGTCAAAGTCATTGCTGCAGTGGATCAATCAGATTAAAGCAGATCAAGGTCACGTGGAATGCCCTCGAGGTCACGAGGAAAACCCCACCCCGGTGATTTCGATTATATCGATTAAAACTTCACATACCAATCGATTCGTCTCATCAAATAAGGTTGGATAATTAATTGAAAATTGATATTAATCGATAATCGAAAGCAAACCAATTGGGAAGGTGGTTCCCCGTGACCTTGACCTACTTTAATCTAATTGGTCCACTGCTCTGATTGCTGACGTTCTTATAACGTCACGCCATGACTCATCTGATGCTTTTTTAGGTGAATTAGAGGCTATGGAACTCGTATACTAGTGGAGGAAATTCAGTAATGATCTAGAATGCCATTCAGTCTAAGCCATCCTTGCGAATTAAATTGGAATACTCAAGGTAGACACTTTTAAGTAGCACAAATGACCTTGTGGTGGTAGTATTTGTAAAACATGTCGTGATAATTTCGGAAAAATGTAAATATCTTCCTTAAATTGTATCGTCTTCTAACTTGGTGTTGTTCCGTTGTCTCTTATTTCTACTTCCCTGTCCTTTCCTCTCTCTCCATCAGCGAGATGAAGGCGAACGGTCGACAGTCGAGACAACACGAGAAGTCGGGATCACACAGCGCTCGGCTTGCTGGATCGAGGTGAGACGAGCAGGGATGACGCAATAGTTGATTGAAGAAGTCTTTTCGATGGGGAACTCTGTATTATTGAAGCGCTATTATCATTTAGCACCTCCACCATAAAATCGTCTAGAAAATATTAAAATCGTTTTCTACACTTCAAATATTTCTAATAAGAAAGTCACCATCAATGTTTATACATCAATTCAGCGTACGAGATATTTTATAAATTATTGTTTAAACTATTGATTAATTTGTGAACTAATGAATAATCAAGCATAATAGAAATTGAATTACGCTAAAATTATAAAATTGACATAGTGATTGTAATTCGCGACAAAATGCCAAAGAAAAATAAATCAACTGTTGGCTCCCAGTCACGTGATACCAATTGAATGAGAGTGCATCGGAACGAAGAAACAACTGTTGGCTCCCAGTCACGTGATGCCAAGAGAATGAGAGTGCATCGAAACGAAGAAACAACTCAACAACACACTGCTCGCCTTAAAAGCCACCGCCTGACCATATACCGCGAACGCGACTACGAAACGTTTGCACAGCGCACGGATATGACGAAAGTAATCGACATGGTGTTAGATGACAGAGAGCTGATCAGCTGTGAACCAATCTTTGATCTGTTCCAGGGGCACCAGCGCGGACAGTCGTGGCAATCGCAGACTCCCGGCCAACCACCTCTTGGATCATGATCCCAGCCTGGCTGTGGCCGCCCAGGTGCGCGAACTGCTGGGACCGGCGAGTGTCCAGGATCCGGCGCGGTTGGGCGGGGCCGCGGTCCCGGTGGACTCCACCTCCTCCAGAGAGGCCCAGCTGGCTAGCGAGTTGCGGGAGTGGCAGGAGCAGTGGAGAGATGAGAGGAAACAGGTGGGTTGCAGCCGATGTGTTCGCTATCCACTCCTAAACTCTAGCACCATTTGCTCTCTTCGAATGGGCGGCTATGTTCTGGCACCTATTTGGGCCATTTGAGAGGCATTTGGGATTAAAAATGCTGCTAATTAGAAAGTTTTACAAATATATTTTGCTATGTACTCTGTTTGAAAAAAAGTTAATAAACCCAGTTTTTATCTTACGGTAGAAAAAGTACCCTGTCAGATGCTTCGGTGATTGGCTGAGGGTAGCCACAGTACTTAGACCTACTTTTGTGTATTTTTAAAATTATGCGTTTCTGAGGTCTTTCTCAGACTGTTATAGGGAAAGATCGTGTTTCATTTTTTTTCTTTTGATTTATTCCATTTATTTTTATATTAAAATTTTAAAGGAAGAAACTATATGGTTTTGTTTGCTCTCAGATTTGACCTACTTTTGTTGCCAATCCTGAAGGAAGGAACTATATGGTTTTGTTTGCTCTTAGATTTGACCTACTTTTGTTGCCAATACTGAAGGAAGGAACTATATGGTTTTGTTTGCTCTTAGATTTGACCTACTTTTGTTGCCAATTCCGAATAAGAGTATACTACTTACAAGTAGTATGCTTATTCCGCCGGTAATATTATAAATTAGTGCTAGTTATGACGAATGATGACGTCACATAGCAGCGCTGTGCGTGCGCGCGAGACAGTCAGCTCCACGGAAACTGCGTAGCGGAGAAGAGGGGAGAGGAGGGAAAGCTGTGAGTCATTCAAATCTGGCAACCGCCAATCTCAGTCAGTTTGCAGACTAAATTCTATGATATTACTTATATGTTGAACCGTATTTTATTATCGTTAACTGTAGATTCTTGTACATAAAAATAAATAAAGCACTCCGGGAATTCTGGTGCCACAAGCTGTTTGTTTGAGATGGATATTGCTCTATGGGAGCAGCCTTTTGAGAAGTGTCTCTGATTCGAAGATGATTTCTCAATTCTCCTCAGGTGGCAAAATTGAAGTCGGACGCCCTGCTCCAAGAACGCCACTTTCGCAAGCAAGTTGAGACGCAGAAGTTGGAGAGCGAGCAGAAAGTCTACCGGCTACAGAACGAACTCGCTCGACTTCAGGTGAGCGGAGATAGTTCAGACCTGCGCCTCAGCACCACGAGCAACCTCAACGGTCTCTGTCCAGATCTTCCGCTCCTGATTTATGGCATCCGCTCCCACAACCTCCATGTCCTTCTCCATCAGTTTCTTCTTCGTCGTCTCCTTCCTTCAATCGTATTCGCCATTGCCGTTCTCACTTCATCCATTCGGTACACATAGCGAAACCAACGAAATGTCCTTCGCTCATCTTGTACACATAGCGAAACCAACGAAATGTCCTTCGCTCATCTTTTACACATAGCAAAACCAACGAAATGTCCTTCGCTCATCTTGTCTCCTAGTTTAATTCTTGTTAATATTTTTTAATATATCTTCGCGACACCTGTATCCCCCTCAGCATTCTCATCTCTTTCTTCTTCCTTGATGCCTAACATGTACACTTCGTTTCCGTTTTCTTTTTGTTAACTTTCAGGCGTCGTTTTCCAAATTCCTGTTGCCATAGTAGCCATCTCGCCTGGAGCTCTTCCGGCGTCCTTGTCATCACTACTACACTACCTTCTGATCTCACGACTCCTTCTCAACTATTTTCTGTGTGTTATTCATCCAGCCATTCACTAAAGCAATTGAATCGCTGTGTGTACTCCTATTCTATAATCCAGGCTCGCTTCGAGGAGAAGGTGAGCTTGGTGGACAGGAAGCTGCCCCGAGAGGTCTCCAAGGAGGACATCGTCCGGTTGGAGAAGGAGATGGCTGAGCAGGAGAAGCTCTTGGCCGGCTACCAGAAGGAGAACGAGCGACTCTATTCGGAGATGAAGAAATTGCAGGAGGTCAGTCCGGGAGTATAGAAATGTATCTGGTTTGATGATTTGATTCCAGTGCAACAACTGAATTGCAAGTGACAGTGAAACTCGTGGTGGCTTTGTTTGACTTGGTCCTCAAAAAGGAACTCTTAAGTCTTTTAGGGGGGGGGAAGAGAAGATCCTTGATCTTTTTTACTATATAATAAAAACTCTTAGACTGTCTTTATCGATGTGCCGAACTTTTATTGTCCAGAGCTAGAAATATTAATGAAACCACGAATGAATTGGTTACTCTTTGAAGTAAAAGATCTTCAGAAATAAATAGACGATGTGCGGGATAAGGCACTGGAAGCCAAAAATCCTAAGACGACGATTGCGCAATTGAAGGCATTGAGACAAGCCTCACAGAAGAGAACTGAGGAATTGGAATCAGGTGAGGTGTCGATAAAAGAGAATGTGTAAAAATGGGACCTGACTGATATGACTGTTGTGACATCACTGTCAGTGACATCAGTGTTGTTTATGATAATGTTATTATAATAAATATATCTTCGGTCTGAGTAACACTTCTAGAAGTTATTAGAATCCACAATAGTCATAAGTATGATGTAACAAATTGACTATGACCGACAAGATATGAATGTAGAAAAGGGTCCTTAGCGACCCTGCAGAACTGCTCTTGACTACAATGGAGGGAGAGGTGTGTGCGAAAGGAAGGAGAGAACGGATGAACATTGCGAGGAAGTTGACCATCACCATAAAAGCCCACGGCCCTGGAAAAGTGCTGAACTGAACGAGATCGTTTAATATTTTTCTTTGTGGTATGCGCGCCAGGGCACGAAACACTCGGAGAGTCATTTGATCGCGGAGAACCATCGCTTGCAGCAGGAGGTGAACAGTTTGCGCGGGGATCTGGAGCGACGCAATTTGGAGGATCGGGGACGAGGACTGTTGGTGGCGGAAGCTGTGGCCAACTTCACCGGTGAGTTGTGTGCAGCACACACGGTGCCTGACTTGATCGGATCCGAGATCAGACACGCATCCCTTGACTCATATGGGCATGGTTCTCTGTTGGAATTGTGTTTATCCATCTTTCAGGGTTCCTACGCTTTTTCTCAGGATCATTTTTTCCTTTGAATTATACTTTTTTTCCAGATATCAAAGGGTCCAATTTTATAACAAGTAATATCGGAATAGTCCTGCAAAAACATTTTTTTATAATATGCAAGTTTATTTTATTATATATTTATTTTTTATGAATATATGTTTGCTAAGAAAATACCTGGAGCATGAAAAGAAACACCGAAGCGAAAAGTTGATGAGCTAGAAGTGAAGAGAAAAAAGTTGGAGACAGAGAAGCAAGCAAAGTTGAGTTGGAAACTAATTCATCAGTTGAGCAGGCGGAGGATAAGGCGCAGCACAGGCTGATAGTTAAATGCAATGCACTGAGAAGGTCGACTAAGTGTAACAAAGAAGACGTTGTCAAATTGGATGCTGGAAATTTGTAACTCTCAAGTTTATTGCAGATTGGTTTGACAGATGACACTTTTTAAAGATTAAATACCCTTGTTCCTTTTCTACTCATGCATTTAAATGAATATGTCTAATTTCTTTTCATAGATGAAAAATAGGATAAAATGAGCAAATGGTATAATTTTTATTGTTCACAGCGTTCAGATCCGGAAGAAATCTTATTGTCATTGAAAATAAATTCTGAACCATCAGTGTCGCTATGTATTGTTTATTTCATATCTAAGAGAGACTGATGTCATTCCGGGATTACGTAGGCCTGCAAAAGCCGTGCATCTTTTTTACCTTAAATATACAAAATGCAAACATTAATTTCAAACATAATTTTATTATATATAAATCACTGATATTGTTTGAAGTTCGTATACATATTGCAGATAAACGCAGTAAGAATGTACAGTGGAAATTCGTATATAATACTTTCGTATTTGTTTCGTTTTGAAATTATCACGATTACATTTTCATCATTAATTTGGTGAAAGAGTGTAATAAGTTTTATGTAACTATATTATAACTGCAACATTGTAACAAAACATGACAGAAAAGTGTGTAGTTAAAAGGGTGCATTGCGTCCTACGCCAAATAGATAGTCATTTTCTGCAACTGTTCCTTCGCAGTACATTGATTGTAGACTTATACAACATTAAAACTATTATAATGATGCAATGTAGAATTACAATAAATTCTTTAGAATAAATTATTTATGAAAAATACTTCACGTAAAATTCTTTACAAAAAAATTTCTATGCGAAAAATAACAAATAACAAATAATGAGTTGATAATATAAATTGTCAAAGTTGTTTTTGAAATTTTGCAAAATTAGTCCCTGGAAAGGGGGCTTCTTTGCTTATGTTGGCATCACATCTTGCTTGACATCTTTTTTCTGCTTCATACGAGCATTTTCTTTGAACGCATTTGATCTTATACAGGGTTTCGATGTCACCACACCCCCGATGACACTCCCTGATATTCCCCGGATTTTAATACAGAAATAGCCAAACTCTCTGACTTTTAGGGATTTACGAAAATTCGCTGATTTTTCCATGACGCGTGCGCATTCTGATGTGAAAGGCGTTGAAAAACAGAGAAACGTTTCATCTATTGCGGAATGCCTTCTTCCACTGAAATGCGCGCTGTGGGTTAAGTGCTTTCAACCTTCTGGAAATCCAGTGTCAAAAACGTATTCGAGTCTCTTAAGCTACAAATTGCATTCGTTTAGTAACATTTATTATGGTGTCCGTCCTCAAGTTGGAAATGTATAATTTGTTTTAATTGTTCACAAAATTATAAAATAGATAACAGGACCAAACCCGAGATGTTCCGACTATGCCATTTTGTTGTGCCTCGTTTGGTAATCAATCTACATTTTCCGGCAGACAAACCTGCCACATTGTACAGAGAAAAGTATGCCAGAACGCACTAATGGTAGTGGTAGCAAGAGATGATCATCGCGCGACGTCATGATTATGTTATCCAATGAGAGAGCGCCACGTCAATGACATTGATGACGTGAACCAATCAGTTGAAAGTCTTACAAGTAATCGATTGCTTCTGAATGATTAAACCAGGTCCACCACATTCGGAATGCTTTTCCGTGAAACCGAAACTAAGGGATTTTCCGCACTCGAGCACTACATAAGTATAAGATGCAACCCGCAGAGTAATCAAGATAGATATTGGTTATTGAAGACAGACCAATGTCCCTCATGTAGTCGTCTTCTCGTGGCGGGGTTGTCCTGCTCAGGCAGACAGAGTGCTGCAATTCCTCCGGGCCGCGTCGACTGAGCAACACAATGCAGCGCGGACTGCTATAGGCAGAGAATGCTATTTCCTATTGCACCATTGTCAGCCCGGTCCACACCTGACCCCGGCTCTCCCTCTCGTCCTTGCAGGCAGCGGCCCAGCCGGAAACATCGCCGAAGCTCAGGCAGTGCGACGCCAACTGGAGAGCGAGTTGAGGGAGGTCAGACAGGAGCACGAGGCGGCCAATCAGAGCATCAGGCAGTTGCAACTGGCCAATCAGAGAGCGGAGACCGCGGTGAGTCAGATTTTGGAGATTTTCACCGACCACAATCCCGCATCTCTCTCGCAAATTCCCCCGATCAAAGCTCTCCTCTTTACTCTCCAAAAGAGCACAGATCTGATGGGAAGAGGCATGGAGAGAGAGAAAGCAAGTAGGAGGTACAAGTAAATGGAGCAAACGAATGACAGCGGAATGAATGGCATAATAGAGAGAGTAATAAAGCGATATTATTAAAGATAAAATGACCTGGTAGAGGTTTTGTTGAAAATAGAAAGAGAAAAGTGAGTATAGTGTCGGACAAAGAAAGTGAAGAAAGAAGACAGAGTGAGTATGGGGATAAAGAGAGTGCAAAGAGAAAATAGAGGGAGAATGGGGATAAAGAGAGTGCAAAGAGGATAGAGGGAGTATGGGGATAAAGAGTGCAAAAAGAAAATAGAGGGAGTATGGGGATAAAGAGAGTACAAAGAGAAGATAAAGGAAGTATGTGGAGAAAGAGAGTGCAAAGAGAAGATCGAGGGAGTATGGGGATAAAGAGAGTGC
>JAUYWV010147279.1:0-10277 GCA_032274565.1 Nematoplana nigrocapitula | reverse complement strand
GAAGCGGTGCTGAAATTAATTCAGTGATACAACCAGGATTTGAACCCTGGATGTCTGGCTGCGCAGTCGGCGTTGATAACCACTCGGCCACCCACCACTCAAAATTGGTTCATCGCCAAATAGGTTAATGACGTAACGAATGATACTACACTTTGATCGTTATCCTTCATGTTGGCAATAACTGGTATGTCTAGTGGAGGATTGGGTGGCGCAGGGTAAGGTTTTCCCATACTACTAACAGTGATTAAGATTAACTGTCCAGTGGCAGGGTCCCACGGAGAAACGCCTTTTATGTTATTTGTAGCATTATTCTTTTTGTTATACAAGCTTTCTACATAAAATTGTTCCATTGCAGTGGATTCTATCATAGCCGCCAGAGCATCTGTCCAGTCGCCTGCCGCTGAAAATGTCGTCCAGGCCATGGCGTCACCGAAACTCAGGTCGGCAACCCAGCCGGCCCTCTCCCAGGCTTCGCGGGCTATCTCATCAGATCGGCCGCCCTCCGAATTTGTGCGGACTCCCAGTTATCTTCTGGAGAGTGACAGTGAGTTGCCATTTCCCAATCTATGTATACGAGGTTTTGCTAGAAGTCTTGTAGCATGCTATCGGAAAATACGTCGAAGAAAGTAATATTTTTATTCAACATTTATAGTGCTACAGTCAATGTACAAACTGTCCAAATTCATATTATTTTCAATTGTGAGAATTGTAGACTAAATGGAATTCTACAAGTGGAGCATTAGTTAACAATAGCACCCTACAAGTGCAAGTGTGCTGCGTTTTACCAGCTCTATCAATTGTTACAATTAGAACCTGGGTAATCTAAAGATTACCGTTAATAATTCTACAAGTTGGCCGTCTCTTTGTAAATCCTCTTCTGCCATGGATTTTGAATTCAATGTTTTTAACGTTTTCGTTCAAAATCACAGAAGACAACGCAAATTTAAAAGCAAGAATAAACGTACTCGAGAAACTTCCAAACAAGGTGGGTTGTTTCGAGAGCAAACTATCTTTTAAAACGCTACTTTTTCCTCCATAGAGACACGTGTCTGGAATGTAGAGTGCATAGAACAGGAGTACTGTAAACAGGGTGGCCTAGAATGATCCCATGCTGATTAACTTGTATATTTGTTCTACACGTGTAGCACTTGTAAGTTTTATGAAACAGGCCCCCAGAGAGCTCAAATGTGCGTCGTGCTCTCGCATAGAAGTTCTGTGTTCTTGAATGGCTGAATGCTTCAAACAATGAAACAAATTACCAACCAACAATATCTTTTGACATTTTTTAAACGCTGTATTGGTTGTATTGGTAGAACTAGCGACAAAGTTCGAATGACTGCGTCTAATACACGATTGAATTACAAAAATATGTCGAAGACTAAAAGATGATAATTTGTATGGAATGAGCAAAAATATTTCTATTTTATAAATTGATTCGATTGGAGAACTTGTAATGGGATCATTAGTCATGAGTAGTAAATTATAACAAATATGGCAATATTATGAAGTCAAAGGAACGATTAACCCATTCATCAGCAGAAAAAACCCCCAATATTACTGTTTACTTGTATAACAAATTAAAAATCGAATAAAATTGGATAATTGCACGTACGAACACAGAAGATTGTCGTGTATACAAGTTATATGCACAATACGCTATCTCAATTTATGCGAAGTTGCATTGTAAAATGTTAGTATTTATGATTTATACTTGATGGCGATGAACGATTTTCTACTACTGCATTTCTGCATTGTGCCTCCTCTTCTTCAGTTGACGCTGTCGAGGAAACTCCTCCGACTCCACGGATTCCGCCAACAGTTGACGTTGTACGGGCAGAAGAAGGACGGGGAATGGGGCATTTCGACCAATCACAGTCGTTTGTTAGCCGCCCCGACACACGAGCTCGGGATCCAGGTCGGACTGGTGCCAGCAACAGTTCACTTCTCACAACAACTTCCGTGACAAAAACAAGTCTCACCTCAAGTAGTAGGATCAGTCGAACACTGGTGATAACAGGTAGGTGTCTTGGTGGGTTGTTGTTGAGTTGTAATTCCTGTTCAAAGGGACGCGTCAGCGCCCCGACCTATCAAAGAAAAAAGCGAGAGAGAGAAGTAAAAGAAAAGAGAGTGAGAAGAGAGAAATAAAAAAGGTTCCTGGTAACGCATCACTTTGACTGCAGGAGCAGGACATCCCCGCCACGAGAAGGCGGCTGCATGGGAGCCTTGTGGGTTGTTGCTCTCCTCATTGTCTCTAACTAACAGGTTGTATCCTCTCCCCCTCTTCCTTTCGTTCATTTCTCCTCTCAGATCAACAAGAGGCGGTGCGCGTCGAGGAGGAGCAGGGTCAAAGAACACCGCCCCGCTATCCCAAACGACCCACAACCACGGTGCCGACCATCAAACCCCCAGCGTATAAACCGAAAGTGAAACCAGTTGGAGAAGTCACGGAGAATGATCCGAGCCGCAAAGATAAAGATTCGACAAGGAAAGGAGGTGAGGGACATTGGCTGACCATTAGCAGTTTCTTTCCCCTTTCAAACCCCAAATGATCGCGTCAATGACACCCAGTTTTATCTCGATAAAGCATTCCTCTACCAGCCGTCGTTAATGAACGCACGCATTTTTCAAAAATGACCTCAAATAAAAAAAGATGACTTTTCGTCTTGCAGTCTCATCAGTGGAAAATCCGGAAAGAAATGAAATAGAAAAAGAAAACGACAATTTTAAATTTGTATTCAAATAAAACATTAATCGACTAAAATAAAAATTATGTCAGAATGACAACTAGCATTTATATAAACTTAGTATTGTCACGTATAAGATTAATTATGTGTTTTGTGTTGCACCATGTTTCATCATAATTTTATGTTTTGAAAATATGAACTTCTGGTCGAAAGTGCCGCGTTGAACCGATGAATGTATGGTGCGAGCGAATGGCGCATGGATCACATACAACATGGTCTAATGGGGCTTTGACTGTCCCAGTGATGACGATTTGAGCACATCTGATCGCAGATCTCTGCACATTTGGGCTGAAGGGTCTACTGTAGGAATTATTGGTCCAATTTACATTGAAGGCAATCTGATTGGTGATAAATAGCGTGAGATGTTACGTGATAAAATTACCCCATCAGATGAGACTAAAACAAGTCTCATGGTTTTAACAAGGTGGTGGTGATCGTTAAGCCGTCAGACGATCTTTCTTGTTTCTGTCCACGACTGTCTTCCAGTATCTTCTGTCTTGGACGGTTCTCATAAGGGAGATGATGGGTTTGTTTGATCTCTTCTTGTTTCTGTCCACGACTGTCTCCCAATGTCTTCTGTCTTGGACGGTTCTCATAAGGGAGATGATGGGTTTGTTTGTCCTCTTCTTGTTTCTGTCCACGACTGTCTCCCAATGTCTTCTGTCTTGAATGGTTCTCATAAGGGAGATGATGGGTTTGTTTGTCCTCTTCTTCATGTTGTCCAACCATTGAGTTTCCGGTCGTCCTCGTCTCCTGTTTCCATCTCTGCGCACCACATGGCCAAAATAGCTGTGCTGCGCTCTATGAATTCGGCCTGATGAACTGTCTGATAGGCTTCCAATCTCCTCCAACACGCTTATATTTGTATGGTGGTATCTCCAGTTGATTCCCACAGCATTTTTCTCCAACCCCACATCTCGAACGCTTCGATTCTCGGTCTTTCTCTCTTGCCTTTATGATCCATGACTCTGCCCCATAACTCACTATTGAGAAATTCAGAGCATTCATCACTCCCATCTACGTTTTCTTCATCAGTCCTTTATCCTTCCATATTTTGCCAAGCGTCCCCACTGCACCACATTTTACCAGAAATGTCCTCAATGTACTCAATAACGAGTTCCGTGGATGCTGGATTAGACGTGGTGGACCTCTACATTGGCCTTCTCGCTCACGTGATCTCACCCTATCTTATTTTTGGTTGTACACGCAGGGTCTTTTTAAATCCCTTTGTTTCCAGATACCTAAATCTTTGAATTTGCAGGAACTATGAGAGAGAATTGATACGATGATGGAATATTTTTTTAAAAAGACGGCTTACATCGCAACGTGTGCCAGCCAGTTTGTGACTCTTCCAATGCAGGAATTGGTTCAATAAGGTGGTGATCAATTAAAACATTTGGGACACTGGAACACCTATATACCAGCCTTGTCTATTTTGCAATTTTTACAACCTAAATTCTCTCAAAAATAAAAAAATAGTTTGATGTTAAAATTCAGCATTCCTTTTAGTACACCCTGTATACATATACTGTAGTGGTGTATTTGATTATGGCACTCACGTGTGCATATCGTTCAGGATCCCTGAGTTATTCAAGGCAGCCTTTGACAACCGCCAGTGAGCGTCGCTCATACAAAAGCATATACTGTAGACATTCTGTATAATGATAGCCTGACTTCTCTTCTCTACTATTCTCCTTCTCTGTCCCTCTGATCTTGACTTGACACAATTGATTATTCATTCAAGACTTCCAGAGAAGTGAGCTGGTAGTCATCGCTATCATCCTCATCATTATTATGATTCGCAACAGAGCGGAACATTGTGTGTCTGTTGTGATTTTATCGCTGTCTTTAAGAAGGAAACGCTCTCTTCTTCACACTGCTCATACATTCCGTGTGTTATAGAGTATACAAATGCCGTCCAATTTGTAGAAATTGTGAGCGACACCCTTTGACCCCATTTTATGTGATTGTGAGTCCAAGGAATTCTGTTAGAAGAGTTGTTGCTAAGAATAAAGATATGTGGCTGTTGCAATTACCATCATTAGACCTTCTGGTGGAGCCGCGTCGTACGAGAAGTTTGGCAGCTTCTACAGACCCTGGGGGAACGATGGCGGTTGATCAAGGATGCACTGTACTAGAATTCGTAGTCTGCCTTCCATCATTCTTTTCTTAGACGAAGAAAGAGACTTTTCCTCCAAATGTTTCACAACCAGTCAAGGAGACGCTATTGGTCGTCGCTATAGCGGTAATCTTGGTTCGAAAATGTCAACTGCCCTCCCCTTTGCGGTTTTAAGGTACACGTGGTTCTGATCCACACTCAAATTTCGTTGGGGCGGGGGGTCGGTACTATCCAATCAGGTTAATTCAAAATGTTTTTTCCTTAACTTGACTCCTTTCGGGCTCATGTGTTCTAAAACTTTCCGTTGATACAGGGTGTTTCTAGCATAAATACCAATCTCTAACAATAAAGCATTCTTATCGATAAAATACTACTAGAAAACTCAGCAGTCAGTAGCACAGAAGGACTGGACAGTGTTGTTTCGGCCTTGTTGGGCCTCATCATCAGCAATCCATACCTGGTTTCCAACTTCACGGGGTGTATGTCAATATTTTATCGAAAAGATCGAAAAAATATGTCATTTGGATGAATGGGGATAGCAGGTTACCTGGCCGAAAATTCCTACATAAGGGACAAGAGTGCTAGAATTTACTGAGAAATATCGACTTGTTTTCTTTCAGGTCCAAGACCCAGTCGACCAAATGTGACCAGTAAACTTCCGACAGATTCCGAAAGAATTCCTACCGCAGGATTCAGAGAGGAGTCGGTCATTGCGTCACCTAAAGCCGAAGAGCACACAATCTCCAATACAAAGGTGTCCTCCGAATTGTCACCGCCGAGTACTCTGGAAGGGTCCGTGCAACTAGGAATTGCCACCGAAACCAATCAACAGAAACCAGCTGATCGAACTACCAGTAAGATGATAGGATGGCTGTAAACGATTTCTTTCTCCCGTCCAGAGTTCCACTCTCTCTTCTCTTCACCTCCACTGTACTCCCGGTCAGTCACATCTTCCAAGCTCTTCAGAGAGGTTTTCCGCTCTTCCATCACCTCCTTCTTCTACTCTCTTGCTCAACACGTCGAGTATCCCCATTTCCGATTACCCTCAATCCCCATGCTGCTATTTCGACGTGTGCCCCCTCCGCAGTCCTAGCACGGCTACGCGCTTTTTTAGACCTGCACCAGATGAGAAAGTAGCTCCACCATCACCACCATGAAGATGTCAAGCTGAGGTCGAATGAATTTCTTTCTCCCTTGGATATTTTATCTATGAGAAGAGAAGAAAACTTGTCGTGTTTCCATGGCAATGGAGACAGCAATTAAATTGCTCCCTACTGGCAAGTGATATGTAATGCTTTGGTTACACTCCGAGGTAGCACACGCGTTTAACATTAAATTGAAAATAAGCTATCGGCATGTGAACTTTGTTGTGTATGAATAGAATAAAGAATTCGAGCATCAACATTGAGACGACAGCTACCAAACATTTTGTGCCATATTTTAGCTTATCTAAAGACTAAATAAAACATCATCATATTTCCGGAAATCCGAAACATTTCGGACAACTAAATACCCTTCGCTGCTCTTTGGTTGAAGCCTTTTGACACTTGAACTAAACAGGCTGAAACAAACACGTGATTTAGTCATTCATGAGAACTATACTTGTTCAGCCACAATAATTGACACTGATAGCCAACAGCATGGAAAAGCTGCTCAAAGGGCTAAACGGATCAGTAGTGTGAGCACGAGAGACGAGTTTTTCTGATTAACCACTCGAAAACGACCTCCTTGACAGCGCAATGGAGAATGAAAGATCGACATTGAAGAGGATATAATTGATTATATTTCAAGAAATTTAAGGTTTTAGGACCATACATCACATCACAAGATTAAGTTTCGACTTCAGATTGCAAGGAATGCCATAATTAACGTCGTTTGGTAGAAGTGTGGAAATCAAAGGACCTGAGTTTGAGTGTGAAAGATAACCACCTTTCGAAATGCCCAGGGTTCTGAAAAGAGCTAAGGATCACTGCACACTGCACCCTCCTCATTAATCGGTAAACAGGTTGCCAAAAATTGATTGTGATTAGTAAACATTGAGGCCCTGCGCTGTCTCCAATATAATTTCACTTCAGTGTACAATTTCTTCTTTCGATTTCAATCACCACAGGGGAGGTTGAACGACACGAAGAAGACATCCTGGTCCGACCATCGGAACAACGGCCATTGAGGCCTCATCGAAAACCGCCGCCGCCTCCCCCAGCATCTGCCGCCCAGCTGCAGTCACGTGACCAACTGGAACCCCACCGGAAGGGCGCGGATGAGGGGAAAGAGGACTCGAGTTCTGCCTATAGCAGCTCTAGCGAGTCCGATTGGTCTGAGAATGAGGAACCGGCAAAGTCTTCATCAGCCAAGAAAGAACCTCAACTCGGTAACCGGGGACATATTGTGTGTTCATGGGTGTACGACAAATTGTGCCTACACCGTGTATGTTTTGCCATGCAGTTGGGGACCATGGGGAAGCTGGCGGATGTGGCCAATTGACGCATCGACTACAGATGGAGGAGGAGGCGAAGGCACTAGTTCAACCCAAGCCGAGAACTTCCTTATCAACTGGTGAGATTATGGGGTACAAGGCTCATCCTGAGAGTAGTATGCATTACTCAACCCGACACCGTTCCGCGCTGAACATTTCCTCAACGTAGAACCAGGACATTCCCTGTAATTCACTCTTGAACAAGTCACCGAGACACTGGCGCTACGAGTAACCAAATAGATGCCATCAACGCAGCGTATCGACAGTCTCTCAGTGACTTGTCCAAGAGTTTTTGCACGATGGAATCCACGTCCTGGTTCTCCGTTGGGCGTTTATCGAGACATGGTGATTATGTTGAATGACTGAAGTGTTTTTTGTTCTTTTCGCCAGTTTTTTTTTCTGTACCAACAAAACACTCTTTTGTGTTTTTAAAAATAAAAATGAATACAAATAATAACAGTCTTCAAATTTAGTCATAGACCTATCCAAAAGGTATTTTTTATCTAATTTATATTTTTGTAATTTTTAACTTCTAAATACAGAATTTTCAGAAACGTTGGAAGCTAGCTGATAGTTCAATTGAATGCACTGAGAGTGAGAAGGTCGGCAAAGTGTCAAAAAGAAGTTGTGAAATTAGATACAGTAATTGACAGAAATTAGTAACTCTTAAGATTATTGCATCTGTTTGACATTTTATACTCGTCCATTTCAATTTCAATAAATGTATAATTTCTTTATTTTAATACTTATTTTCATAAATGAAAAAAATAGTATAAACTGAGTGTTACAAAATTCTAGAAAAGCGCAGGAATTTGATTTTCTAAAAGCCGCACCAACTCTGTAAGAAAGAATGGTAGACCGTTGAAATCTGGTGCGCGAAATGGCCTGGGGTGTTGACAAGTGGTGGTCAATAGTGCCATTTAGTGAGTCTGAGATGGCAGAGAAATGGAGACGGAGAAAGGAATGTTCTCGGAGCAAATGGAGGTTGTACTTTCGCCACCAAGCCAGGAGATCCGAGGGTGGACCCTACTGAGGACAGAGAGGTAGGAGTGAGGGCGAAAGGGGTATGAAGGAACAAGTGGCTTGGTGAGATAGGGCACAGTTAAAGTTTGAAAGACTGGAAGAATGAGAACCCGTACAGCGAAAGAGTACTTGAGATGTTAATGCATAGCGCTGCAGATGAAAGAAGGCATGGATACCACTGACGCCTTGGGCAAGAGTAGCAGGACAGGACCATCCGTACTGATCGTTTGTTATCTTGTGCCAAATATCAATGTTGGAATAATGATGAATTCACTGATAAATCCAGTACGAAGTCGCACTGTTTTTCACGTCGAAAGATACAAACTCGAATAGCCGCATGAATCTAGGACTGAATCATATTGTACTTAATTTCCTAGGGACTGTATGTCCTTTTATAATTAACGACTTTCTACCAAATATTTACGTTTTGGCAGTCTAAAGAATCAATTGTATCCGTCTTTCTCACAGATAAAGTCGAGCAAAAGCACTCGTCTGCTACCCTGTCGTTGGAGGCTTTCGTCGCAGGTGATCTGGCAGGCAAGCAGTGGAAGAGTTTACAGCAGCCAGGAGAGCGGAGAGACCCATCTTCCTTCACTTCCTCCTCTGCCGAAGAGGTAGAACAATTCAATACAGTTCCCACCTCCACACCGCCGCAAGTGCAGCCGCGAAGAGGTACTGTATTCACTCCGTTAACACCAAAGAGGTTTGAATGAGTGTACTAGAGTGGACAAGACCATAGTAAGACAGAGGATGTACAGTATATGCAATTTGGTTGAATGTCCTTTCGACCAATCAGAAGCGACGATTTTCAGTCGTAAACATAGCACCAGAAATTTGGTTGGCAGAAAAAACGTTTTCGCTATTTCTGAAAATTTATTTGCTAATAAAAACGGTAAAACAGAACGATCTTATATATAACATCACATGTTGTTTTCTAATGTCTTTCGGTAAAAGCATAAAAGCGACACCACAATTTCAATTTATGTATTATTGGCCAGTTCGAATTAACCACTTACAAAGACAAGCGGTAAATACATGTAGCTAATCAATATGAATTATGGGTAACATAGTGTTTCATATACAGTAAGTCTTGAATCATTTTCCTATACTTAACGACATTGATTAATCGTCTCTTTCCTCTCAGACAATATTCTGATTGGCTGATTTTTCGGAATTCCCTGACAAAGCATTCGTCGCTTGCATTAGTTGTTCTATTTTAAGTCATAACAGCATAACAGGCGGCATTATTCATTGATTTTTTATAATTTCACAGAAATTAGCATCCGGTGTGATAAGTGAGGACCTTGATAAATAATGTTTCAAATTATAGTCACAGTCGCGTAATTTTACCAATCGATTGTAACGCTGGAAAATGTGTAAAGTTAATTTTAAAAGACTTCATTGTAAACAGATTTCACAAAGCTTATTTGTCAAAAGAGCTGCGATTCACCCCCTATGTGTGGTGTGTGTAGTCTACAATTGTTTGTCTTGCCGTTGGAATAATTGGAGCATGAATGGGAAACGAAGGTTCATTGTTGCAAATCAATGCGCTTAGAATTTATGGCGCGTCGGAAATCGTTGAAAATTCCAAAGTGTTAGCGAGAAATAGAAGAAGTTGCTTGGTCCAAATTGAGTAGTTTAGCAGAAGTCAGTGAGAAACTGAACGATGTTTTTTTTATAGATGCACTATTATAGGGTACTTGGCAGTTGGAACAGATTAGTTCGGTTATGAGATATTGTTGCTCAATCATCGTCTAGCCGATCCCAGCTGAGTCGAACGCTACAAGACTATTGTATGTGTTGGTACTGTATATCAGCCATTATCAGGCACATGGACGAGGTGACTCAGTGGGTTGAGCGGTCGACTGCCGTGGTGAGGTTGGTGGGTTCGAGTCCCTGCTCGGGCTATAATAAA